>BMAU01018704.1:0-225000 GCA_019973935.1 Trichonephila clavipes | reverse complement strand
TGGCGGTCCTTTAAATTTTCATTTATACATGTTGATTTTCGAATAAAAAATTAGTTTCTATCAATTAAAAAATATTTTTTTTCAATTATTTTTATAACTTCGTTTATGCATTAAATAGTGTTTGAAATACTTTCTCAAATATTTTTAGTAAAATATTGACTTGGATTGACTTTTTTTAATTGCAAGGGTTTATCTGTTCTCGCTAGAATTAAAACTGATGCATAAAAAGTCGCTAATGAGCCAGATTTTTTATCTTTAAAAAATCCAAAAAAATTCTTTGCATTGCATTAGCGCTGTGTTATATGAATATTTGTGCGCTTAAAATAACAGCGTTTTTATTTAGTCTTTTTGACTCTTTGTGTGTTTCTTGCTTAAATGTGCATGTTGATATGCTTTTTTTTTTACCTTCGTAGAAAAATGATGTTGATTAAATGTTGCATTTTTTTTAATATACATTTTTTTTTTAAAAAAAAAGAAGCAAATATTTGAAAGTAAAAAATACGAAGTTGTAGGGCACGCACTTCGTATGCATAAGAAAGTACTTTTGAGGTGAATGAGGAAAAGGCAGTTGCGCATACAGGAAATTTTCGGGGGGAGAGTAGTCCAGGGTTGAATATCCGTCATTCTTGTATCATACTCCAATACGTCGCTCAACATATTCTTTTGATTTTATCGATTTTCGGGAACGAAAAAAAGTAAAAAGTAAACTATTGAACAAATAATTAGCATGAATTACTAAGATTAATTATTAATAACAAATAATTAAATTTTTTCCCCTACATACACAGGATTATAATCAATCGGAAAAAAAATCAAGGGCCATGGGGGGCTAGACCCGGGCACCCCACCTTGTGTGCACCACTGCTGCGAGGAGTTCGTGGTATATCCTCCTCGGATTTTCTTTAAGAGTTGTAAAATGACATGGAGAACTTTTTACTTCCATACAGTAGCGCACACAGAAATTTTTCAAGGGGGCGGAGGTCCGGGATCGAAAGTTCACCATTCTTGTATCATACTCCTTTTGATTGTGTCGATTTTCGGGAACAAAACACAGTAAAAAGCTAATTATTGAATAAATAATTAGCATTAATTAATAAAATTAATCATTAATAAGAAATACTTAATTAAATTTTACGTACTATATACTTAAAATTATAATCAATCGGGAAAAAATCAAGGACTTTGGGGGGGGGGTCCGGACACCCAGGAACCCCCCCTTGTGTGCGCCACTGCTTCTATAAGATTATAAGTGGGTTATATATATATTTGGCAATGCAATCGAATAACAAAACAGATTGTGCAAAATATTATATAATCTTGACAGACTTAAATTAAAATTCTAAATGTTGAATGTCTTTTTTTTTTTAAAGGAAGGGGAGACTTTACTCTCCAACGTCACTGTAATGTTTCGTGCGGGAATGAAAGGGGGAGGGTTGCATGAAAACGAAACACCCTTTTCGCCCGTCTCGGTCGTTCGTAGCAAGTAATCTTAAAAGAGAGCGATCCTCCTACGGATGTTGGCCACATCCCTGAGCTTCCAGTTACTTCTTTCCTCTTCTACGTCTGTGACGAGGGTGGCGTCAAAACAGCTGATCCCCATGTGCTGCAGCTGTGGGCTCGCGTGGCGAGTCGGAAGTCGGCAGCCTCTGTCATCCCCATCTTCTTCTTCCTCCTTGATGATGGAAGATGGTATCCTCTGGCCTCATCCGGAGACTCGGATGGCCCCCAAGTGGCGCCACTCCCCTCAGCACTGCTCTTTGGTGTTGAGGGGCGTGGGCCCTCAAATATAACCTGTGTATTGTTTCCATATTTCTATCCAACGTCTTAAACTGTCCATCGTCAAAATTCCGAAGGTATCTTTAATAAGATATCAATAATAAAACTAGCAAATATTACTATCTTTGCAGAGGTCTATGATATGTTATGTCTCATATTTATAAACCCATGCAGTGGCGCACACAGGAATTTTTTAAGGGCAGGGAAGGTCCAGGGGGTCGGAAGTCCATCCTTCTCGTATCATGCTCCAATACGCCGCCCAAACATATTCTTTTGATTTTGTCGGTTTTCGGGAACAGAAAACAGTAAAAAATTTATTAATGAATAAATAATTAGCAGTAATTAATAAGATTAATTATTAATAACAAATAATTAAATTTTACGTACTTTTTACGTAGGGTTGTAATCAATAAAAAAAATCAAGGGCTTTGGAGGGAGAGATGCTCCTTGTGCTTGTCACTGATCCCGTGTAATATCTATTATGATGTTTTTTAGGCAGGGGAGTCCTAATATTAAATCAACTTATGGCGCCTGATCAGGTGATCTCCTCAAACAAATTGAGTTAATAATTTTTCTTCTTTCTTGGAATTTTATTATTCCTCAGTCCTGTCTATATGGCTAGGTCGACGATTATTGTCAGTGGACCGTTATATAATATAATTTTTATACTAACTATTTTGATATATCCAGTTAATTAGTTCAGTAAGTACTTTATTGTTGAAATTTTAAAGTATGATTTTCACAATATTTAGAAAAAATAGCTGAAAAAGAAGATTCATATGTAGATAAAATTAAACTGATGTTAAAATTAGATATATAGATACGATTTACAAACCTAAAATAAAGAATTCAGCTACAATATAAATACTGAAGAGCTTTTATTAGTATTTATCCAATCGAGATGTCTAATTATTGTTATTCAGAGCTATTTATTAGATGTAAAAACATTCCATTGAAGCTTGAATTTGCAGTTTAGTAAATTAAAATTTTCTGGCCAAAAATCCACACATTTTTTTTCCTTGTGTATATTTCTTAAAATTCCTTTATTATTAATTAAATTAATATTTGTCAAAAATCCGTCTGCAGCTGGGATGCTTTACATTCACGAGTTCATATTTTTAGACTAGTTTTAGAATGTATGGCACACATTAATTGTCACCATTGTTCTTTAATTAATATTTCATTCGGTTTAAATTAATGCACCCCAATTTCTAAAAAAAGCACTGGTCTTTTTTGAATTATCAAAAATCTACGTGCTGATATTAATACCTGTAAAATATAAAAGTTGACTTAACGCAAATCATAAGAAGAAGGGGGAAAAAAGCATATTACATCTACATCAGATTGAGTTATTAAAATTGAAAGTAGCATTTGCAAAAACAATTTTGAAATTTACAAAATTTTCATAAGTTCCCAAGAAGTCATAGATGCGTATGATATTAATTATCGAAAATCGTTTTCATCTTAAATACATGACTAGTGTTAAAAAAATAATTTTAAATGTATTCCTCATCGTTAAATTTTATGCAGTGAACGTCGTGGAACATCATCTTCAATGTGTTTAGTCATTAAAAATAGTGCCTAGAAGAATTGAGCAATAGTTGACGAAATTAATCATGCTTCCGTTACTAACAGGAATGCCTTAACAGCTGAGTAAATATAGAGTATCCTAGTTCTAAATGTCAACCGCTTAGTCTTGTCATTCACAGAGGAAAACTAGGAAATTCTAATTGTGTTGACGCAGAGTGGTTTTCCACTCTAAAAATAAACAGCCCCTCCACGTGACCGGCGATTGTATACGATGTCACTCTGAACGCAGAGGGTACCACTTCGCTGAACAATTGTAATTTTTGACCTTTTTTTCAAAGATTTATTACTATCTGGCTTTTTTATTTTGAGAATTTAAAGTATTTTCAAGATATCTCTTATTAAAGACCAATAATAAAGGAATTTAAAATAATGAATGTGCGTAGGAATGGAATTTAATTCTTTTCCAGTTTAATTTACTTGTTAAATCATTAATTCAAATTTTCGTTACCATTGTTCTCGAAAATTGTCCAAAAAATTTTTTTTCTTAGTGTGCCAGACCACTTTTAAGTGGTGTATCGAACATTTTTTTAAAAATTGTGTTCTGCTTCGTATGTTATTTATATTCATTTAAAATGGAAATTGTTTCCAATGATTGATTTAAATAATATTAAATCTATATGCAATATGCAAATGTGCCATTAACGACATCAAATCAATACACCTATATTTTGAATTTTTGTAGTTTGTGAAATAAAATTTCAACTCATCAATTACAAATTCATTTGAAAAAAAATTAAAATAAAAGCAATATTTTCTTCACGGTAATTTTTTTAATTAATAAATAATATTATTTTATTAATAAACCATAAATGCACAGCCCAGTTTTGTAAATTTTCTTTTAACTTCATCCTACCCTTAAGTTTTCTCCCCTCTGGCGAAAAAATTCGTCTTTTGATACGTTCTTGAAAAGGGGTAATTTAACATCGCCTTCAATTGCGCCCCTAAGAAGATATGTAACCCAGTAAACCCATTAATTAGATGCGGAAGTGAGACTTCCTTTTAAGTCATCCTCCCCCGCTTCTGTAACAAATGTTGAGGAATGCTCACCGTAGGAAGTCGCTGTTGGAGATAAAAGATTGCTTTTCCAGAACTTGTCCAATTTTTACTATTTAACAAGAAAGGAAAAAGAACTTGAATTATTTTTGGAGTAGAAAGTTCCCTCTCTCTCTCTCGAGAGAGAGAGAGATTCTTTTTTTTAATCGTAAAACGTCTTTTGTAAGAGGTTTAAAATGTTTCTCTGAAATAAATAAATCACTGTAAATGTTTGCTTTTTGATCAAGTATCTGTTGCTGAAGTAAAAGATATATATATTTGTAATGATAATTTCTGTATGGGGTTACTAACAATTTTCTTCACTCTATATCAGTGATTCCCAAAGTGGTCCATATAGACCATGATGACCTGTAAGGGGTCCACGTCAGTGAAAAAATAATATGGGGGTCCATGAAGTTTAAATGGGGGTCTACGATAGTGACTCTCAATAAACCAGATCGTGACTTTAATTTTAAAAGAAACTTTAATCAAATGGAAACCAGCTTTTACCAATTCAATAGATGGATTTACTAAGGTTAATTTTCAATTATAAGGTGATAGCATAATTTTTTTAAAAATAAAGTCAATTTCAGCGGGGTTTTTTTTTCCAGAATTAAGTTAAAGAAGTATAATATTTAACGTGCGTGCGTCGCGAATTTTCTCAATTTGTCGCAGACAATCAGTCAGGGTGTTCTAATCTACGTTCAACATTTAAATGCATGTATTCAGATTTTGAAACTAGATTTGAGAATACTTTGACTTTTTAATAGCACAGTAGAGAGGGAATAGACTCATATGGTCACATTGGAAAAAAAAATGTCATATTACAATGGAACTGATCGGAGTAGGCCGTAACAAAGATCTTAAAGTAAAGTTTAGAAACGGATTTCAGCAATTTTGGGTTCAGAAAACTGTTGGGTACCTGTTATTTGTTACAAATTACGAAATATCGAGAGAAAGTTTTTAATTGCTTTTCCTAGTGAGGAGTTTCGGTGAGTTTGCCAATCTAAAAAAAAAAAAAAAAAAAAGGACATACGTAACAAAGGAGATTTAGGGTTAAACTTGATTATAGATTGATATTAAATGTTGAAAATTTGATTCATCCAGATTCATCCCTCCTATTCAAAGTTTTTGTTTGTTGTTCAGTTTTTTTATATGTTATTTTATGCACTATTAAATTTTAACTTAATTAATTACATGTACTTAAATTTTAAACACTATACTTCACTACAGTTAGAAATTTAATGCTTTTAAAGTCGCTTGTAGTACCAACTGTCAAAAAGACATTTAAGTTGATAAATTGGCAAATATTTAATATTAGGTAGCGGGGGTCTACCCCAAACCGAAAAACATGGCAAGGGGTCTCAGGGACCAAATAGTTTGGGAATCTCTGCTCTATATGTTTACAATGGCACATTTTAGAAAATTTTCCGAATTTTTTATAGTAACTATTTATTTCTGTGTGGACAATTGTTATAAACAAACACGTATTTCATTTGTGGTCTATTTCTTGGGATAAAAGATATTGATTGTTCTGCCATGTCAAAAAATATCTGGAATTTCCATCTGTTTACACTGTAAGAAATTCGTAGGTTTTTTTTTTTATTTATTTAAAATTCTTCATGTATTCTTATTTCAACTTTATGTATTAGTTTTAAATCAGGATTTTATTGAAATCACTAATATGACTCTTGAACTTAATTTTATCTTAGAGAGACAATGTGATGTTGCCATAGAATCGTTACAAAAAGCTTATTTGATATTAGAATCTCCTACGATAGCTGTTATTCTAAAAAAATGATGAAAAGAAAACGAGATTGCGATTATGTGACACGTTTCTTTTGACGTAAACTGCAATATCACGTGATGCCGCTTTTTAATTAAGTTTAAAAAATTATTTTAATTAAAATTGCAAGTAAGTATTGTTTTCTTATAGTGTTAATTGATATTTCATAAAGGCAATTTTTAAAAAGAAATCAATTATTTCGTGTCACAGCTTATTAGTTTCATTTTAAATAAAGATGAATTAATTTGACTTTTATCATTTATTTATTGTTTTACTAGATGTTTCGTTACTAAATGTAGTGGAGTTTAATTTTTCCAACATAACTTATGCTTTTAAAAGTAAAGCTACTTTTTCTTTTCTCTTTAACCCGAAAATTATCAAACTTAAATTAACTGCAAATTCGATTTAACTTTTAAAAAAAATTCCATCAGGTCCAATTTTTAAAAGAAATATTTAGTCTTAAAAATGGAAACTTCGTGAAAATTCTTTTCGTTCCATTATTCCATTTATTTCACGCTACTCACAATAACCTTCATGTATAAATGTGAAATGAGAAATTTCCATTTCGCGAAACGGATTGATATATTTAAAAATCGTTTGGCGTTATTTATTCTCTATTCGTACGATAATTCTGCTTTTGAGTTCTTCAACCCAAAACGGAAGCAGTTTTTTGAAAAAACGAATACCTTGTCATTTCCGTAAGAGCACAAACTCATAAAATAAAAATGGCGGACTTCAGGGGCTACGTTTGACCCGCCATTTCTGCATTCTGGACAATGGCAAGGACAAATTATCTACCCATCCAGATGAACCCACCTGCTTCTTGTCCTTCCGCCCTTTTTTTACGTGTATCCTGGGCTCTGTGATTCAGACAGGTTATAAAAGCGTAATAAAAGAAAGAAAAAAAAACTTTTTTTACAGTGTAGGTGGGAAGGAGGGCTATTGTAAGTGTTGGGATTACATAGCCTGTTGCCATAGCGCCCGACTTTGTTGATGTAAGCTGCAACTGCTAGCAATGAGAGATGGGGATCCTCTTGGTCACTAATCGCATCTTTTGATCAGTATGCTTGCTCTGACTGCCCATTGTTTTTTCTTCATTCAAGTTGGTGGTCGCTTTTTGATGTTGGCTTGAATTGGGCGATGAAGAGTTTGCGTCCACTTGTAAGGAGTTAAAGCGTTTGTATATTTTTTGTTTTATTTTTCTTTGTCTTTTCTTTGGTGTGTGGTCGACCTGCGGTATTTTTTTTTTATTAAGTTTGGCAATTATTCTTTAGAGATTATATATTAAGATCACTGTTTTGAACAACCCATTTAGATGTAAATTTAATAGGTTTTAAAAAAAACTCCTTTTTTTTACTAATTTTGCCGCTGTAATGAAATTAAAAGCATAATTGAAAAGTTTTATTGATGAATTAAGCTTTTAACGCTATAATTTGAGCCATTGGTTTAGTAATCATTTTTTTTTCATGTTTTTATTTATAGAATAATTTTAAAAGATAATAATAGAGAGAGAGAAAAAAATTAACAATGGTGAAAATAAAAGGATGAATTTCAAAAACAAATGGTTACGCTAGAAATATTCAGCATACGCTGTGCGTATTTGAACAAATACTTAAATGTTGAATCTTGTTTAAAACGAGATTTATTATTATATATATATATGAGTAACAGCATACTCATTTTTCTAATTGTGTGGTCTTATTTAACAATAAACTGTTTATATTTTTACTCACCTAGATAACGTGTTTAAGTTTTAAATTTAAAAAAAAATTCAGGGCTATTATTTTAATTTACCAAATCGAAACTGGATGGATGTTTTCAAAAGTTCAGGGAATTGTTGATTAAACTGTTTTACTTGGCACTTAATTACGAAGTTTTCATATTCAGGCATAGAACTTTTATTTTACAAAGACGCACAAAATTCTATTTCATGATTTTTCTTCGATATCTGTTAATCTTTTCACTTAAAACGAAAATGTGTGTCAATGGAACTTTCTTCTTTTTTTCTCTATGCAATTCTCAAAAATAAATCATTCTTTTTTCTTCCAAGCAATCAGTTTGATGTGGGAAGAAAATAAAATTACTTACAAATATAAATATTTTCATATTTCATATAGATTTTCATGTTTTTTTTTGAAGTTTGAATCTTATTTTTAATTTTGTAATCACACAAAAAAAGTATAATTAACTTTCTTTTCCTTCGGCATTTATTTTTATCCCTTGGTTGGTACTTAAAATGTATAAAGTTTTCAAAACAATAAGCACACTTAATATTAATTATTCTTCTCATTTTGATACGATACAGGATCCACCTTTTCAAGCCCATTGTGCTCGTTATGATCAAACAATCAACTATCCATCAGCAATTCAAATCTTCGAAATGTTTATTAGTATTTCACTTTTTACTCGATACCAAGTCACCCGTAGCAATCCGTTCCTTGACCACTGGGGTCATCGTAAGACTGTCGGGATCAAAACAAATCCAGAAAAGAAAAAAGGTGAACTCCATAGGTCATGCCCGCCAACCAACAACATAAAAAAAAGCAAAGCAAAATAGCAAGGGCCATGCGCGTGCTCACCACATTACACATTGTCTTCCCCATCCAAGAAGCTAAAGATACGCCAATAGAAGAAAAGATGAGGGGGAAAAGTGCTTCTTTTCTTGTGCCTGCTCCGGGCAGCTGTTGTTTCTGCTTCCCCCTCCCTCCCCCCGATCGCTGTGCAACTGGCCGTCTTATCTCTCTACACCACCAGGTGAGACAGGGAACGTGTCCAGGTGGTAGCAGCAGTAGTACGGCACGCGTCCTGTATATTGCACGCGCACTTACCCGTTAGTAGCCCCCCTTCAATCGTCTGGTTGATTGTTTATTCACCCTACCTTTTATTTTGGCTGGAAAATTACTTCATCCACGTTTAGTGCTGCCCTTGCCATATGGGTGCTGTCTTGTAGAAGGTGGCAAATGAGCAATTGGTGCATTTGGGGTTTGGGTAATGGCAGTTTAAAGTGTTTTTTGTCGCTTTACCTACCTTCTGGTGTTATTCAGTTTCAAGTCGTGTGCGTGAAACGCAATATTTCGTGAAATATCTTGTTTAATGCATATATATTGAAAAAGTTTTAAATTTTATTTGTAGGTAGCTAACTTAAACATGTGATAACTCGGTTTTTTTTTTGTTTTGTTTTTTGTCAATTGTTTATTGTTTAAAACCGTGCTGAAGAAGTTACTTTTTGCTTCAATGGCATTGTCACCTTAAGGTATCCGACTACGCTCGGAACCGTGATTTTGCAAAAGCGTATAAATGGATAATATGTATATTTAGTGTCACTTAAATTAGAAAATGTATATAAAATTGTTTTAAGAATAATATTACAATAAAAAATTATTTAAGTACAATATTTTGACAAAAAATGAACATAGAATAACCCATCTTCAAAATATTCTCCTTTTGTGAAAAATACTTCTATTATAATAATATTTTACCTGTCTATAGCTCAGACCTCTGTACAGAGGCTCAGCTAGAATTTTTGAAATATATAACTTAGAAGTGGTTTTATCCATGTTTTACGACAACAGAGGGAAGAAATTTTAAGAAAAAAACGCCGATAATTATTTCAAATTTTTGTAACTCTGAATAAGTCTGTATAAAAACTAAGATCGTATAATAATCGCGTCACCCTGTTACATCGAACGTTTATTATTCATTATATCACTTTAAAGGCAACTGTCGAAACTCATGCATTATTAAAGAATCTACCTTTCTAATCGCTTCAACTTGTGTTTCCTACTTAATCCTTCACAATCGGGCCATTTATCGTAATAGACGACGTGGCCATTGTGCTCCAATATGGTTAAAATTAACAAAGTAAAAGATATCCAACATATATGTTAGAATTTAAGCTTCCAACCTCAGTTCTGTGCTAAAGACCTTCCGTACTTGTCCAGGCTTGTCGGTATTCGATACGGTACCGTTGATTCTCGGTGTATATTGTGCGTTCCGTATGTCCATTCAGGACTCCATATGTCGGTGAAATTCCTTAGCAGCGTAAATGCGTGCGAGGCGTAGGCGGTTTTCACAGCCCAAAGGTTACTGACTCGATCTCGGCTTGAATGGAGAGGAAGCGTGCCGTTTCCTATTTCCTCTGTCGCTATCTACCCACATATGCAACTGGACGGTAGACACCTGCTGATGGTCCAAGTGGGGACAGTATGCACCTTTTTTTAGGTGCAAATGCGTGAGAATTTGGTTGAGTCGCATAAAATAAGTTATTTTTGTGAAAAGGAGTTTGTATTAATTATGTGTGATATGTGTGAATTAACGTATGGATCTGTTTCCGATTATATTAAATTGAATTTCATTTGCAATGCTTCGAAGTTCATTATCTCTAAAATAATTCTATTTTTTTTAATTTGATGTTTTTTTGCAATAATGCTCTTTTTTTTATTTATTTATAGACGTAAAATAATTTGAATTCGAAAATAAAATCGATAATAGTTTGGGGAGCATGCACTTCATTTTTGTAGTTATATGTATTTATACTAAAGACTAATGTGGTTATTAACCATATCCTTAGGTAGAAAAGAGATGCATTTACTAACACTTAAATTTATTGAAACTAAAATACTAAAATATTTCTTTCGAATCTGCTTTACAATGGTTGAATTACATCATTTTAGCCAAATTTTGTTCGATTTTTTTGGGGGTTCGGTAAGGCTTAAAAAATGTAAAAAGAAAAAACCGAGAACCCTAAGGAGTATTTGAAAATGCTTGTTTCTTTGATAAAATCAGATTGATAAGATTTTTAAAGAAAATTTATTTACTCGATTTCTTGTTTTAAGAATGCAAAGCAAAAAAAAATAAGTTTCAGTTCTCATAAATTCATCTAATGTAATGCATCCATGTGAACCTTCCTTTGGTATGTAAAAAGTAACATAAGAAGAATAAGTACGTTTGCCCTCGATTCGAGTAAAAGAGATGGCCTCGGTAACCGAGATTTTATGGTCGCAAGCTCATGGCCGACGTTGTTTCTGACGAATTATTGGTTCAAGTCCTGATGTCACTAAAGACCAGCTGTTTAGAGAGGTTGATATAGTTCTGTCGAGGCTCAAAATCCTTAAATGGGTATGGTGGGAAGCTTTGTGGTGGAGAGCCAGCTTAAGTGTCATCCTTGCACTTGACTAGTTCAGAATTAAGAGATTCGTCGCCATTAACTATCGTCTTGCTTTGTAGAGTGACATTAATAAGAGCAATCAATCGTGCAATTTAAATACATGTTTCTGTTATAACTTTGGATAATGCATTTTCATTGGGAAATAACTCTTTTAGGACTTTTTGGGGGTCCGATATCTGTAGATTTTTAAGCAGCTTAAGAAACCACCACTTTTCGTATACGTGTTGATTTAACTAGCTCGACTTGACTGCCAAGTTGACTGCTTTGCAGTTATTCCCTGTTGCGAGGCATCAAATCACTGAGCGAATTGAATCAACAAGAGATTAGACTTTAAAAAGAACTTCGCTCTTAATAGTCTGAAGACACGCATCTCCCATGATGCCCATCTAAGTGAATCAATGACTACCCACTTGGAAATCCTCCGCAATTAGAACAGACGCTGCCTCATTTAATTGGCCTTCACCAGGTGTTTCATTTTCGCTTTCTATCAGATATTCTCTTGATAAAAAATACACCTAAACAAAAAGGAAAAGGTCATTATGGTAAACATATCAAGATCTATTGGTATGAGAATTATGATTTCGATATTCTATAGAAAGGTGGGAAATGCAAAAAAAAAAAGGCTGTACTGGCCAGCCTGTGTTCATTAGAGCATGGACAGGTGGTTTATTATGTCACTGCCGGTGACTGAGGTGCACAATTCGCCTTTGGGAAAGAACAGGTATTTCTTTCTCTGGCTTTGGACTTAAAGGTTTGCGGAATCTGATAGAATGATCACCACCTGTCATTGTGTCGTCACCATGGGTCAGCCGTTGTTCTAATCTGTCTTTACGATCAGTTTGAAAGGGGAGAGAAACTGTTGTGTTTTGAATCGAAAGAAAGGGCATCCTGTTTCATTTCGGGACAAATGCGGAGTTTATTTTGGGTTTGGTGTGTGGTTGTGGTTGTGGCTGATGAATTTGAAGTAAACACTCCTACTTGGAAGTTGAGTATGAAACTGGTGTTAGTTGATAATTATGTTAAGCAAGAGGAGATAACAAAATGGGATTTGATGTTTTACTTTGGCTTAATTGTGTTTCTGGTGCTCATATATATTAGATAGAAGTTAATATAAATCTGAGGTTAAGACATTATTAGGAACTTGCATTATAACTTGTTGATCACAATGAAAAATTGGGGGCGAAACAGATTGGATAGAAGTGGTGCGGAGGTTTTCCTGTAAAAGCTTCTTTAAATCACTTGTTACTTTCTAATTTTCCATATTAGTCCAAATTTGGCTGACAACCTTTCAGAATCATTTTATTATTATTAAATCATTGATTTTCATTGTACGTATGGAGAAAGAACTCAAATGTTAGGTTGCATTTTTAAATTCAAATTTTCAACTACTGAGTTGTTCAAATTCTTGGTGAAAAATCTAACAATGTTCAAGATACTATTGCAGTAGCGTACACAAGGGTGCGACTTGGGGTTCACCCCCTTCCCCCGCCCATAAAACAACACATTTTTTTTAGCACAGAGATTACCGTTAGGCGCTTTCGTCTACGTGTATTTTAGAATGTAACCCCCAAGAGAAAGGTCTGTGTACGCCATTGTCCAGTTTCAATAATCGGATATTCATAATTTCGCATCTTATCAGAATTCTATAGAAATTTAACTTTAACTGACATAGACAGGAATATCATCTGTATTATATCCCCATTTAAAAAGAAAACTGTTGAATGTAGAATCTTAAATTATGTGGTTGATTCTAGAACGTCAAACAATTTTAGTATTACATTAATTTTACCTAACTATGTGTAAAGCCGCTGCTTTGATTTGATGAAACTTTTAAGATAGCGATATAGTTCTGTTTACTGTATTTCAGTTATACTTATAAATCCTGTTTCTACATTTAAATTTTCAGGAGTAACATAACGTCCATTCCTGCCTATCGTAACTTTTTAGGGGCCGAGATTAAGAGGCGAAAAGGAGAAATCTCCGGAAAAATCACCTGCTCCACTTTACAAACTCGTTCGATTCATCCATGAACTTGGGGTATTAAGGTCAAAACGTTGTTTGAAGTGACTTTTATTTTACAGATCATCACTCTTTATTGCTTTCCCACCCACTCGGATAGTCTAAAGAGCTGATCGTGATTTTACCACCATTTCTGGCCAATCTAATAATGTTTCCTCCCTTTCGCTCGTGCTCAGCGAGCTCTTAATAGCCAATCAAGTTCATGGACAGATGTTTATTTAGGGAGGATCTGCCTCTTTTTTTCTTTTTTCTTTTTTTTTGAAGGAAAAAAAACTGGACCATTAACAAAAATAGATTTCAACGCTGGACCATAATTTTCTTTTCATCTTTTTTCATGAATGTGATGAATGGCTAGTTAGTAACACTTTTGTTTGTGTGTATATCAATTGCTTGTGTGCTATGATAAAAATAGCTTGAGTTGAGGCATGTAAGTGTACAAATCGATGATTTCGTCGCTTGTGGGTGTGTGACTTAAGTTTCAATTATGGGTGTGTTTCTCATTATAATTAAAAGAAATAAAATTAAAAATTTGTAATTAAATTATGAAATAGTTTTTCCAATGGAATTCCTGGTAAAATGCCTGAAAGTGAGCATGAGTCCTTTGTAGTTTTTAAAGGATCAGGTTGTTAAGTTAGATTTAAATGATGCTTTAATGTCATTTTAGATATGAAGGAAAACACTGATATTATATATATATATATATATATATATATATATATATATATATATATATATATGAACTGCAATATAACTTCTTTACGTGATAAAACTTAACAGAATGACAATCTTTTACGCCAGTTAAGAAGTGATGTTGAACTCTGTTATTTAAATTTGGGTAATTTTGCTATAATTTCTAATTTTGAAACATCTGATGGATTTCTGTTCTTAAAAGTGTTAATTAGAAAACAAGAATTTATTTAGTAGTAATATGGATTGCTTTTTTTTTCCAGAACGCACCCACATGAATGTTAGAAAATATTTTTAAAACACAACAAAAGTATCTTAATGGATTGGAAGAATTTTTTTAAATTTTCAAAATATAAAAATTAGTTGTGTAGTTATAAATATATATAGTTGGAAGAGGGTTATATTGGATTTTTCCCTCATCGATTAATATACAAGGCCTTTTTTTAGGGTTATGCATTAAAACGTGCCCTTTTATTTTTGTGGGCTCTACTTTCTCTGGTAAGTTGAGACAAGTATTGCTTTGGCACATGGGATGTAAATACTTTTATGGTTTTAGAAATTGAAACAAACGCTTTTCTTTTAGATATTACTTAGAAATATTTTAATTACATGTGTTTAATTGTGTTGCTTCTTTGCAGGGGCTTGTTCGTCCCGTTCCACGCCCCGGCCACGACCGCCCCCCACGCCCACGATGAGGCCAAACATCACATTCCAGACATACGCGTGCCCGGAGGCCTACGCCAAATGGTACTGTCTTAATGGAGCCACCTGCTTCTCCGTTAAGATTGGAGAGTCCATTCTTTACAATTGCGAGTGAGTATTATACCTTTATTATTTTCACATCGGCATTTTTGGGATGTCTTCCCATTGCATTTGAAAAATTTGTCAATGTGGCCTTTGTTTTCTTTGGCATGTGTATTAAGGTTTTTATTTTTCAATTCCTACTATTAGCTCACACTCTCTATATATTTATTTATCTTGTTGGAATTTCCAATCATTAATAAAATAATTTCTATTCATCCAATCAAATTCAAATAATTTTTTTAACTTCGACTTAATTAACTTGTAAGTGGATGACACTTGATGTTCATACAATTTTTTCGAATATTAGTTAATTAATTAATTTTTTAAAATTTATTCTGCGTTATTTCCCTTGTTGTTATAATTAGCTACAACAGAGGGCGCCATGACGTTTTTTCTAACAAAGTAGAATTGACGTTTAAAAAAAAAATTATTTTTTTTTATTGTTTATGTGTGAGCATACTTCATAATTTTTCAAATGTATATCATCTATTCCAAAGAAAGAACGTAACGTAAAGAACTCTCTTTATTTCTGCACATTAATATGAAATAGATTAATGAAAACAAAATGCTGTGTTTCTGTATCCCATCATAAATGTATCCTTCATTTAAATTTTTCGTTTAAAAAAAAAAGCTTTTTCATGAGTTTAATCCTGTTTTTGTTTATATTTTTAGGTGTGCTGATGGCTTTGTGGGCCAAAGATGTGAATTTAAAGATTTAGAAGGATCTTATTTAGGTATGTGTTATGACAATATGAGCATTGTGTGCTAATTATAATATTTCATGTTTAATTAAATATTTTAGAAATACTTGCTTGAAAAGAATTTTCTCTCTTTATATGCAAATTGAATTTTCGAAATTATTCTCCACTTATCGAAGTGTTAGATCCTTAATTCAAAGACGTCATTGATTTTTTTTTCTTCATTCAATTATGTTTCAAAATTTCATTGAATTGTTTTTTTATTTTTTAAATATTTATAATATTTTTTTTCAGCATCTCGACAACAAGTAATGATAGAAACTGCTAGCATTGCTGGAGGTGTCACACTTCTAATTATTATATTAGTGGTGGTATCTGTTGCAGTTTACGTTCATTACAAGTAAGTGGGAGCATTTTAGTTGTGTATTATATTTTTTTCCCGTTATCTTAATGCATTTATAAATGTAATTCTAGAAATATTATAAAGGTATTAAAAAGTGAATACGATTCAATTTTTAATTTATATTCTTGTAGCTACTTTTTAAAAAATATCAATCTACTTTTCTGATTAATTGTAAAAAGTTTTTATATGGGAATGGAGACTTCAAAAAGCTATTGGTATATCTCATGAATTTCAATTGTGTTTAATTAAGAAATGTAAGAATTCACATATATCTACAATAATGTAAATCTATATATTCCTTTTTTTTAACGAAATGTACATATTACTACAGTCCACTATTTCAAAAAATGGCAAATATTCAAAACATACTTCTAAAATATTAGTTACATCAGAAAAGAATTTAAACAATTAATGTTTATGTGCTTCTCTTGTTTCTGCAATTAATATTCTATACTAAAAAGATATTTTCGTTTGCAGAAAGCGACGGAAAGAGCAAATGCATCCCGTCACACCCGTTTCTTCGACATACAAACCTTTCAGTGCCTTCCGCGAATCTGATGGCTTCATTGAAGACAGGACGATAAATATAAATGTGAGTAAAGTCATTAGTATATTTAATTTTTGTTTTTCATAGTAGAGTCCTTTCTTTTAACTATTTGAAATATTGTGATTTCATAAATATAATGTTGATCTCAGTAAATTGAAAAGGATGTCAAATAGTTATGTTCAAAAACATTACCTAAACCTATTTTGGAATGCATTAAGTTATTAATAATAACTTATGAAATTATGCTACAGCAAAAGAGTATTTTAATGATATATTTATATTATAAGGATGTATGATTTTCTATAATATGGTGTGTTGAAATTTTGTTATTGATCATTCACAAAATTATAATGTAATAATTTTAAAAAGCTTATGAAATTTGATATTTTTTTAAGAGTTTGAAGTCTGTAAAACTTTTTATGAGACATATATTATTGTGGGGGGAGGTGATAATAATAAATTTATACTGTGCCTGAAAAAAAGGTATTGATCCATAATGGCTTTTTTTTAAAAAGATGTAACAGTTCTGGAATACATGCTTAACTTCTTAAGTTCTCAGCTATTCAGTTATTTCCAAGAGTAGGATAATGTAAAAATCAGGGGAAATACTATTGTTTTTAAGTTTGTGAACAAATTTATTCCTTCATTCTTTAACTGTGGCATAAAATTAATTCATTTTGTATCTTGATTCTCTTTGGAATATAAGTGTAGCAGTACTTTTTTGAATAATCGATCATTTTGTTTCTTTTCCTTAGGATCCAGAATCAGGTCACGGAGAGCAACACAGGATTGTGGATGCTACTGTGCACTCTGCTTCTAGCAGAGCAAGAAGGACTTCTTTGTAATAGATAACTTTTTATAAACATGGACAGTTACAAAACTGAGACAGCTTAGCTATAGAAATTAGCAAAATGTGGAATTCCCTATAAGCCACAGTGAGAGCCAAGTATTTGTACAGAAAAAAAAGAACAACTTGTCTCTGTGGCCAGCTTTAAAGGGGTTCAAGTGGAAAGAATGGTACTTTGAGTGGAGAATAACTAGTCTGAATACAAGTTGGCAAAGTAAAAAAACATTCAACCACCAGGCTTTGTGTAGTTTCTCAATAATAAAGGGAAGAAAATATTGGTTTCAGGATCAAGAGATAACTGCTTGAGTTTGTTTATTGCTTATGAGCTTCAAATACTGAAATTGATTGTGCTGAGAATACTTTATTGTGGCTCAAACTAACCCTAATTCTGCTTTGAATGCACACTGTAAAAGTGAATTTGGGCTTGTTTTACGTTATTTAAAAAAATGTATGGAATACTCCTTTATGGGTTTTCTTAATTACTTCTTTACTTTCTCCGTAGCCAAATTTTATATCATTCATCTTCATAAGTTTTAACTGCTTTTTTTTTTAAAAAAATGAAAAATTATTCTTTAAGTTTCATGTATTCTAGTAATGGTTCAAACATATTAATATCACTCATTAACATATTACTTACATAAATTATGTGCCTTATTGTTATGTCAATAGTTACTTGTTTTGATATTGCTTTTGCTTTCCATATTTAATTAAATTTGATCATTTCATTTTCATTTCATTAAAGCAATCTTGATTTTGCACATGTTACATTTTTTTCCTTGAAATGCATTTCTCTTAAGTATTATCTGCCAAAATCGAGGACAAAGTTATTTTTCTCTCTGCATGATGCTAAATGGCAGCTGTTTTTCTTTTTAGTATGAACAAGAAGGAATTTTTTGAAAGCTTTTGTAAAACTTTTATTAGAAATTAATCCTTGTGAATAGTAGTAATGTATAATTTTTATACACAAAGTTATCCTAATGTATTTTACTTAACTAAATATTTTTTAACATTGCTTTGATGGAAATATTTTTATAAGTGGAAAAAGTTGTGAAAGAGAATTGTGTAATCCATGGGAAATATTCTTTGGTAGTTTTTTTTTCCTTCTTTTTTTTGTTGTTGTGATTTATGAACACATGTATGTTTTTGAGGTACAGCTGTAAAAATAAAAGGTCCTTTTAGAGTTCTTCGGCACTCTTGTTCCAGCATTCAGTATTCCGTAAACTGTAATAAAGTTTCGCTGATAGGGAAACATTCCGGTGTGTTGTGCATGAGTGCTGTAATTTCTTAAATATACTTCAGTAATCTTTTTATTTCCTTATGCTTCTCAGGTATGAGTACTATTCCGAATTCATCATTCATTGGAGAATTTTTGACTTCTTTGAAAATTAAAATTGGTAATATTTCTCACAGGCAACTATTTTTTACCTCATTACTAAACAATTCTTGCATTAATTCAGCCTTTCAATGTATTTTTACTTATATACATTCATTTATTTCCCACTGTATTCAAAATTAATTTTATTTAAAAAAATTCAGTGTCCTTTATTATAGGAAATTAATAATATGTATTTGTGAGCAGCTATTTTATCTTATTTTGATTTTCTTGAAAGCAGCTAAAGTTTCTAAGATATTAATAAATGTATTCATTGTTTGTAAATGTATTAGCTTATGCTATTCCAAATTTATAAGAATTAAAATTAATAACTTTTATTTATAGAATTAATGATACTTGTTTTTTGTGAATAGTTATTTCCCCCACTTTGTGTGTAGTTTATCTTTTTGTGACAAAACTCAATTAATAGGATAAATAAAAGTGCATTTAAAATTTATAGTCATATTTCTAAATGCTGTGAAGATATCAATTATAGAAGAGCTTTACTGGCAATTATAAATTTTTATTCCAAAATTTATTTTGTAAAACCAAGAATTCATTTTACATCTTGTTCACTTTTTTTTCTGTAGCATGGCTTATAAACCTTTCAGATTTATTAGTTATAATTTATACTAAATGTTTGTTCCTTATTGATGATTTCATCAAATAATTGGCAGTTTATTTCCCATAAATAAATTTCAATAATCGTCACTTTTTTTCATTAGCATTTGAATCAATAATAAAAAAATGTTGAATAAATAGCAAATAAGGAAAAAATTTCTTGAAGGGGAAAAAAATATTTAAAAAATTTTTTTGAATGAATGTTAGAGAATTTTTTCTCATGTTGTATTTCTTGAAATGAAATTTTTTGTGTAAAAATTGTTGCAATGATATTCCTTTATATGTATGTAAGTTTTTGCAAATATTAAATTGCATTTTATGTGTAGATATGTAAATAAAAGAATTAAGCAATGTAGATTGTGGAGCCGGCATAGCTGGCTTCTTATACGAGCTTTGAAGGGTAACCAATGAAACACGAGAAGATTCCATTCACAGTTTTGTTTATTTTGATGCATGAGAAAAACAGTTATTAAATGTAATTGAGAAGATCAGCTCATCAAATAATACTTTATTTTTTAAAAATGTAGATAAATCTCCCTGTGTTTCATTAATCCTTGAAAGCTTGAAAATGTTTTAAATTTTGTATATAATTTATTATATTATAATTTATGATACTTGGTACAGTTTTGTGAAGAGCTGTACTACAACTTCAACACATTGTCCTAGTTCCTATTTCAGTTTTAATTTTTTTTTTCACCAAGGCATTGTAATTTAATATTGTAATTTGCATATAGTACAGTGAACAACTGTCTTAAGAAAAATGCGAAAGGATATTTTTTTTACTTAATTATATCTCCTTTGCAGTGAGTCCATTGTCTTTTTATGAGCTTTTCTTACCTTTCATTATAAGCATATCCAATAAAACTGCATGCTTTTCTGGAATACTCATGTACTAAGAAAAGTTAATCTAGTCGTTTTGCAGTGGTAATGGATTCTATGATGCTATGTTTTTTTCCCCCTCCCTGCTCATATCAGTGACATTATTCTTTTGTTTGAGAACCCTAGACCTTTTGTGTTTCAAAAATTGGTGTTATGATTGTTTTCAAATGTGAATAAACTTATTTAAATGTCTTCTACGGTGCCTTCTTTCTAAGTATGTCTTCCTCTGTGAATACTGTGAATGAATCTGCAAAACTCAGTTTTGTATATAGTAATTTTATGGGTGGATCTTTTTTTTTTCTTGTGTAATATAAACTTGAAATACCTCTTATAAAAAGACCAAAGTGTAATTGTGTATCCTTTAATTTAATGCTTAAGTTATATGATTATTTTCCTTGAAAACTTGTTGCGTGATTCTTTTTTTTTTTTTTTGAAAAATCTGAACTGTGTGACAATAAACAGTTTGTGAAAATATATTTTTGTTCCTTTTATTCAGTTTACAATGTGAGAAAACATTTACACAATGCAGAAAGCAATGTTTATAAACTTTTATAATGCTCACATTTTATGAAATATTTTTTTTAATTTAAATTTAAACTTGTACAGTGGAATTTAATGGTATTGTAATTCTGACTAATGCAAAATATTTTTTGCTGCAATAATTTGCACTTAATTTCATTATGTTTATAATAAGAAGTACTTGCATAAAATTCTTTTCAAATTTATTTAACATAGGGATTTATTTGACACTAGGCTTAGCTTGAAGAGCGATGCATCTTCCAACTGCTATATATAATACTGCTTTAAAATATAAACTATTATAAATACTTAAAAAATACATAAATCGAAAAAAAATTTAACTCAAAAAGAAAATGATGTAGGCGATTATAATGCTGGGAAAAAAATGTTACATCTAAAAGCCGGTAATCGAAATTTTCGAGCGCAAAGAATTCTAAAGCAAATACACTGTGTTACCAAACGAAGAAACTTAAAATCCAGTTGTTGAAAACAAAACGGAAAAATCGTTTAAAATAATTTTAAAAAATCTAACGTGATTTTCGAAAAAAACTCTTCATAGTGTTCATCATCAGGACCTAGAATAATTATGTACCAAGTTTCATACTTATGGGTTGCTTAGTTTGGGCTGTAGAGGTGAAGCACACACGCTTAAAGTCTACTTTATTAATATAGATTGACTTATATATAGTCATATTTACTGTTCAAAAATTAACATTTAAATAGTTTTCAGTCATTAGAAAGCATATTTGATAATGATATATTAATTACTATATTATTTAATATTTTTCAGATTAAACAAAAATTAATAATTTTGTTTGAAACAAGATATTTCTAAAAATACAGGATTTACGTATGTATTTTTTTTTTAATTCAATTTTGACAAGTGCAAGCTTTGAATATTTTTACAACAAAAAGTACTAATGTATAACATACAGTGTATAATAAAACAGCATTCTGAGAAGTATAAATTTAATAGTTAATTAAACTTAGTTCAGTGTAATTTATAAGTTACATTTAAATAAAAAATAGTATGCATATTTTTTTTTATTTTATTTATTTTGAAAAGAAAACATTTAATGCTATCAGATACCTGTCTGTTATTTCATTCTCAAAAAATCATTATAATAAAACAAAAATTCTGAACTAGTTTTTATATAAAGGCCTTTAAAAAATCAAACCCACTAAAATAAATTCTCATTAGGTTTTATTTCAGTGATTTACAAGCTTTTTGGTCTGTTTGGACTAAGATTTTCCCATTGTGAATAACAGTTGCCAAAGTTTATTACACAGATGCCTTTTCTCACACAAATGATTAAAAAGATATGCTGATGAATGTTAATATGACTCGAAAATGTTCAAAAACTAATTACATATTTTCATGCACAACTATTTTCTCCAACTGAGTAAACATTTAAACTTATTACAAAAGGTGCTAACTTAACTTTTATTACAGACGATTGTATATCAGCAAATATTCATTTAAATCAAGATAAATTAAGAGTTACGTGAATTAAAGCAGACGATATAATAATATGAAAAAGAATTTTAAACCTAAACAATACCTATAGCTACAGTCGATTAAAAAATGAGTTCAAAATCAAGAAAATAAATTTAAATAGAACTAATTATTTCACAATATGAAACACTCATAGAGGGCTCTATCCAAAATCACAACATTGGATAATTATCGAGAATAGAGCTGGCGTAAAGCACTTCTATAAAAAAGAAATTTCATTTTAAATTGATGCATTTACAGAAGTTCTATAGAATTGCTCTGAGAATGTCAGATGAAATTTCTAACAACTCGAACTCCAAACTTGTCTAAAAATTTTATTGTAAGTACACTCTTGAAGGATGTTTCCCTGGTCTGTTTCTCATTCTTTAATAAACCCAAAACTCACATGGCAAGAACTTACCTTTATAGCAGCAGTGGCTCAAGTAACGGGTAACGAAATTCCATGTCCTACAGGCCACATTAATGAAGTATAATTAATATTTTTCTATTTTACATTGATACAAAAATTTAAGCAATTATAAATACATTGATAATTACTTTTTTTACGACAAATAAAAAGACGTATTTTCGTTGTATTTGAAAACAAAGCTGAAAGTAAAACATGGACATCATTTGTTGTTAAAAAGTAACACTTTACGCTTTCTGAAAACCGTCTCAATCGTTAGATTCACGATTTTCTTAAATACGACTAGTTCAGAAGCAAAAACTTATAAGAATATCTAACCCACACGATCGTGCGGGCTGGGTATTAAAGGGTTTATGACTTCCCCTCATTTGTATGGTTTTGACTATTTTATGAACTTACTTATGCACTTTGAAATTATTTTGGTACTTGCGTATTATCGCAACCTATTGGCGACACTATATGAAGCGACGCACCTAGTTGCTAATTCAGCGTGTACGACACATAAAATTCAGGGGTGCCAACTTGGCGATTGTTGCACTAATATGTAAGTACCCTTTCTTTTATTTGTTTGAACTCTGGTGTATTATTACTTACTTTTGTAAAGCTCATGACATACTTTATGGTGCACCAGTCTTTTTAAGCTGACTGAGCTACAGCAGCATGGGGTGGATACAGCTAGTTGTAACATAAAAATTAAATCTTAACAAGTAATATAAAAAAATTTGTAAGTCAATTTCTTCTTAGATCAACAAAGAAAATTTTTTATTTTAGCTACTTTTTATTAAATAGTTACAATTAATATAAATATGTATATACATATGACAGAATCACAACATTAAGTGCTAATTCATTTTTGTTAATTATCATTAAAGTATCGTATTGTAATCCAAAACAATCGTGTGTATAAAATTTCAGTTCAACTGAATGCTTTAAAACGTGACAAAAAAAACCCTTTCAAGCTTTGACACAAGTCGCCAAAAGGGTCGCTAAGTCGCCAACGTGGCTATATTTGTAATTTTTTGAATAATTAGTTTTAATCAATTAATTTTTATTAATTATAGTTAAATTATTGTATTGTCATCCAAAATAATAATTTTTATTAAATTTCAGTATGATTGAGCTCTTTAAAATATATTTTATTAACTGTTGAAAGTTTTTAACCAAGCTAAATAAATATATAGAGAGTGTGAGTTAATAGTAGGAAATGAAAAAGATATCAAAAATAAAAGAAGGCTCAATATTTTGATTAAATTAATATGAACGGTTTTGTACAAACACAAAATATATATTGGAAAATCTTTATTTTGCCATTCGTGTTTTAGAGAGACATCAAGAGAAATTTTAAAAAATTGTCAAAAACAGATAAAAAATTTATTTAAGAAAACTCCCGCTGATTAATTTCGCCACATTAAAACATCGCAATGTGCAAAAAAAAAAAAAAATATTTGCGGTACATAATCGGCCAAAAAAAAATGAAGTACGAAAATATAAAAAAAACAAAAATTATACATTGAATTAATTATGGATTACTGAAGAGAAAGATAAAACAGGCTAAAATAATATTAATTTCATATTGGGGTATGCTACTCGTTTTTGGCATGATTTTGAAATCACGCCTAATTGGTATGTTGCGAGACCAGTCTAATGTTGTGCATTAATGTACAGAATTAAAGGTACTTATACGTATTATCGCAACCTATTGGTGACATTATAGAAAATGAAGCACATGATTGCCAATTCAGTGCATACAAAATTGGGATTGCCGAAGTGGCGAGTTATCTTAAACGTTGGCGATTGTGTGATCAAACGTAACACGATCAAACACGATTGTGTGATCATTGACGTAAGTATCAAATTAAAATTAATATTTCATATAAAAAATATCTAAAGTACATACCCCGAGCAAAAAATTATATTGAAAAACGAAATACAATACTAACGTTAACTGACATAAAAAGAACTGAACTACCTTTATCATAATTTAAAAAAATAAGGTACTTTCATATTATTGTAACCCAGTGTCTCTCAAACTGTGGGGCGCGCACCCTTGGGGGGCGCGAGCATATTGAAAATAAAAGGTTTAAAAAAATAATTTTTTGGAATGAAGTAAAACAAAATGCTTTCTGACGTAATAAAAAATACTCATTCATACTGATATAATTTATTTTTATCATCTGGGGATCATCAAAAATAAAAGATTCCACTTCAAACGCTCATTAGCCATCTTTGATCCTATAACCAAATTAAAAAAATATTTTGTTTGCTTTGCTGTAATCCCACGATGAGAGATTTTTTTTATTACGTTTCTTTTAGCCTAAAATATTACTTTAGCTGACCTTCGAACTTACTGGTATGGTTATCTCCGTCCTTTTTTAAGGGAAGTTGTAGATGTAATATATTTCTGTTTCGCCTTTTTCCATGTGAAAGAGTTTTATGATATATGGATAAGCATATTGAGCACTTTGAAGAATTATTTGACCAAGATTTATTTTTATGAGTACTCTGAAAAAATATAATGCATAATGAAAAACGGTTTACACCAGTGATTCTCAAACTGTGGGGCGACCCCTGGGAGGCACGATAATGCTACAAGGGGGCGTGAGCATATCGAAAATAAAATATTAAAAAAAATTATTTACTGGAATGAAGTAAAACAATATATTTTCTGACATAATAAAAAATACACATTTACACTAATATAATTTATATATATTATCTGCGATATTACATCATTAAAAATAAAAGCTTCTACTTCAAACCTCATTAGCTATCTTTGATACTATAACCAAATAAAAAACATTGGATTTGATTTGCTGCAATCCCATGATGACAGATTTTTTTTTTATTCCTTTTTCTTTTCAAACCTTTCCTCTTTCAGAGGAAAAAGAAAAAACACCCAGACCCATAATCTAAAAAATTGTAGGAAGATAAAAAATTCATCACTATCATATATTATTGCCATCAGCTGTAGGCAGCAGAATGTATTTACTGCGGTTTGACCCCTTAGAACTTACTTGTACGGTTAGTTACGTCCCTGCTCTTATGTGTATTTGTTTTTTCATTTAGGGAAGTTGTAAATAAAGTATTTCTGCTGCGCTTTTTTCCTTGTAAGATATTTTTATGATTTTTGGAAAGGCACAGAGAGCACTTTGAAGGATTACTAGGCCAAGATTTATTTTTGAGTATTCCCAAACATATAAAGCATAATGAAATTGTTTTGACTGAGTTCCCGCGCGCGCGCGCGTTGTGATAACTTTTTTTCCGAAATATTTTCTGTGTTCTTGAAAGTAGGTGAGTATATTTTTTCTTAATTAAATTATTCACTGGAATTACGATTTTTATTGTGTACTATAACAATAATTATAAAAAAAGGGATTGGGGTGATTCAATAACTCCACTCGACCATTAGTATCGAGTGCGCGCCTGCTCCAGGGTTAAAACATGTTGAAGTCTTTTCACTTTAAATATTAAAAATAATATAATTATTCTTCATCGGAATTTTATATTATTGTTCATTATTCAACATCAATTCTAAATGCTAATTCTGTGAGGCTTAAAAATACAGTTCACTTAAAAATAATTATAATTTGAGGAATCATTTAAAAAAAATCATTTTACATTTTTGTAAACATTGTCGCGCACTTGGCTTTACTCTCCTTACAATTCAGCGATTATATCAATAATGTTTTATTTTCTTATAAATGAACTCGTGCAAAGAACGGGTACTTCAGCCGGTATACTTTTAATGTATCAGTGCTGCACAGAGTATTTTATAACTAATTAATTAATACTAAATTAAGAGCTAGTTTAATAAGTATTAGTGACTTCCATGGGCTCATCTTACAGAGTTCAAAGGAATGCTTATGATTAGAAATTGACCCTCTGAGTTCTTTTTCTATATTTAGCTGATATCGATATTTTGTCTTCTAAGCAGCCACCGCATTTTGCAATATGCTCCAATTTAAAAATTAGAGAAAGGAAAAATAACATTATAATTATCCTATTAATTAATTTTTTGCTTAAAAGTAACATATACAAAATTTAATACTTATGTCATGAATTTGTACGGTTTATAATAAAGATTGTTGCTTTAGCGTCAAAGTGCATTATTAATGTATAAGGGGGGGGCGCGATAAAAATTGTGATTGAAAAGGAGGGCGCCAGTATTGAAAGTTTGAGAAGCACTGTTGTAACCTATTGGCGACATTATAAGAAATGAAGCACATGTTGGCCAATTCAGCGCATGCATCACATGCGAAATTGGGGTTGCCAAATTGGCGTGTTATTTGAACGTTGGTGATTGTTGCGATAGTACATAAGTACCAAAATTAATTACAATCTTACTACCGCCTGTTTCCATAAGAGATATTTGATCCATTTGCTGTTTTTCTCGTTCACTGATGCCTGTTCCAGTTTAATATGTAATTACTACCAACACTGCTTTTGCTTGTCCAGTATTATGACTTAAGTTTGATTTTCTGCAAGGCAATTTTATGCACTGAAGCCGATTGACTACACTTAAGAAGAAGGTTAAAATAAGAACATATAAAATTGCAAAACAGCTCTGAGTGGGCCCTGTATCAAAATTCTTTTGGGAGCCCTTTTTCAGATATGAACACCATGTTAATGAGACTGTAGTAACACGTATTGGGACCGCTGTAGCCTGGGGGCCGTGTATCATCGGTACGGTAGCTATGTCCCTGACAAAAGGAAACGGTACTTGCGTATTATCGCAACCTATTGGCGGCATTATATGAAATGAAGCACATTATTGCCAATTCAGCTCATACAACACATGGTGTGGTACCCCCAACCCGGGGGTACCATCTCTTCATCTACATGACCTAGATTTGTAGGAAGAAATGATTGATCACTCAAGTTAGCCATAATCAAATTAATTTATTATTATTTCAAAATATTGATCCAAACAACACAAGTCTTACTATAAGGATACAATCAGGAGTGATACAACGTATTTCTAAATTCTAAGTAAATAACGCCTGGAATCCTAACCACTTATCTTTATGAGAAGTTATCCTAAGAATCTTCATCTGCCTTAAATTCCTTAATACGCTAAAGCCCGCTCTATAATTACGCTTCTGTTTTGAATATCTTACCAACAGCTCACGGTATTCAGTATCTCAGCTTCCTTTCTCCTTCTCCTCTTCTACTTCGCTAATACTAAAGCTCCACTATATATCCATTAAATAATCTGCATATCACGGTTTCTTCTAGAGAGGACTGGATATGAAATAACTCAATTCTGGTTCCAAAGATTCCCCAAGAGGATTAATAGGAAAAACGCGATGAAGCTCCGTCAACACCCCCTCCAAGAAGAAAACGTGATTTATTTGAGGGTCTTAATGACCCGATAGAAATTACGTTGAAAAAATTGCACTTAATTTTCACAAAAATTTATAACTCGAAAGTATTAATTACTACACTAAAGTAATTACTCCGAAGCTACAATTATCAAACTTTATATCACTCTGACCTTCTCTCCTTACAGAATTGAGAAAGGTGTACCCCATTTGCGCAAGGACCGAAGAAAAACCTTCCCTACAGGAAGGACAAAAAACCTGGCCATACACAACCCGACACTTAAATATTTTAACATAACGCATCTTCTTCTGTCGCAGGCTTACTTCCTTCACAACATCTGGAATAGCTACAATAAAAATCTGTTCTGCAGCACTCTTCTAAATATCAGGGTCAGCCGCCCTGAAATGAGAACTGGATCATACAAAAATATTTTCAACACATTATCATTATGTATCACATTAACTTTGTACGCATATTTCAATCGACAGTTATTTTTAAATATGTAACACACCATCTGGTTTTTCTAGAAAGAATTTCCTTCCAATCGCGCAGCGCTATTAGTGTGTTATAGTTAATTCCCTATATACGCCACGTCCCCAAAACCAGATATCTACACTATTGAAATCCGAAGGTAAACAAACGTATCTATCTATGAATCTATGGTACCCTATCTTCTCATGAACCACACGACGCAGAAACTCACCGAAGGTACCAAAATTTTAGGAATGATCTGAGGAATCCGTTTTCACCATTTATATTCCGATATCCCAATTAGTTTAAAAGATATTAATTAAAAACCTTAAAACGCATAATTAGTGCCATTTTTCACCGCCAGGGGCCAAGTTCAGCTTCTTTTTTCCCCCAGCGTTTTTACAACGCGATCTGATTTTTTTCATAAGACTCAGAAAAAAAAATAATTACAGATTCGGAAAGATCATTTACTTCGTCACGAAACGGGGTATAATTTATTTTACAAAATAATTATATTTTATATTTTTTACGATTTTTTTAAAATGAGTAAAAAACGATACGTTTCTATGAGTATAACTTCTAAATCGCTCTGCTTTCATTTTCTTTCACGCTAACCAAAAAAATATTTTACACTAAAAAAGTTCATGCTTTTTTCTTTCAGAATTAGTCATTTAAAAAATTAAAAGTCAAAAACTGTTTTTTTTTTACAATTTTTCAAAAAATCTTCAGAGTTTTATTTAAATACTTAATAACCTCTTTACTCATAAAAATAATCTCACGAAACTTTTTTCCGTGTGTAGAACGATATTATACGTAATCTGTACAAAGATTGATAAAATATCTTAGAAATTACGGTTTTAAAAAAATGTGTTTTTCGTTTTTTTCCCTTTTTGCGAGAAATATTTAGGCATTATTTTTGCTCATTTTTTATTTAAAAATTATCGTTGTTTTCAATCGATGTATGAAGTTTGAAGGTATTAACTTAAAAATGAAGCCCGGAAACAAATTAAAACTTTAAAAAAAATCAATTTTATAATAGCTCTGAGTTCGGCGGCGAAAACCTGTTTCGCACCAGAACTTTTTTCCACTCAGCCCTCTACGTTTGATGAAAGGTTACACTAGAAAAGAAGGTGCACCTATAAATATTGAAAATCATCAGATTTGACGAAATTGAATATCAAAAAAACTTTATTTACAATTTTTCAAAAAATACTCAAAATTTTATTTAAATGCTTGATAAGTTCTTTATTTATAAAAATAATCTCACGAGACTTTTTTTCTGGGTGTAGAACGATATCATCCGTAATATGTACAAAGATTGAAAAAATTACTTAAAAATTACGGGTTTTTTTTAAAATTGTGTTTTTCGGTTTTTTCCCCCTTTTTGCTAGAAATATGTAACAATTATTTTTGTTACATTTTTTGTTTAAAAATTACTGTTGTTTGCAATCAATATATGAAGTTTGAAGGCATTAACTTAAAAATGATGCCCGAAAAAAAATTAAAACTTTAACAAATAAAGCATTTTTACAATAGGAATAATTCTTCCTTTAATTTTGAAGGTTTTTTCTCTTCTTTTTTGCCGACGATTTCGGAATTTCCTTGACAACATGTTATGCATTTAAAAATTTTCGTGCAACGCCGGGGGGAAATAAACCTGTCTGACAAAAAGAAAAGCGAAAAAATTTCGAAACAGGGAATTTTAGTTATAATCTCGGTGAAAGCCCGTGCAACGCCGGGCTAAGTGGAGGAGGGGGTGGAGATGGAAGACATTTTGAAAAAGAGTATTAGAAGAGCTGATTTTGTGAAGGAAAGGGAAAATTTATAAAAGTAGAGAAAGCCCGTGCAACGCCGGGCCATACAGCTGGTATACTAATATCTATCAATACATAAACATATAGAATTACAAACAGTTTTGCAGCATTCATCTTAAACCAACAATACAAGGAATTCTCGCATCCCAGCGAAGTCTTAATCAGTAGTAAACAAATGTAATCATACAATTGCTTTCCTCACTTCGGAATAAATGTATGCATAAAAAGGTTCTTTTTTCAATCAGCCAGAAAAATGCACCGCAACGTAGTGTCAAACTTTTGTACAATAATAACTTTAACAAAACCAGAATTGCTTGCAAAATTTCGCCTGACTGCCTATCAGTAAAAAATAATGAAACAATACAACCTGGCTAATTCTTTCTCCTGTCCTTGACATCTCCAATGAGGACTTCAAGCGATGCGGTCCTCCTACTTGCTGACGTTCTATTCGTCTCCTGGCGATCTTGCTATCTGAAGTGTTGTCTGGAGTTTCAACTTTGTCTTTGACGGCTGAATCGTCCGTTCCTTGGCTCCTGCTCTGGTTTTTGGTGATCCTGGTGTTTGGACTGCTTCCTGTAGTGTCGACTCTGGTTGTACGGGCTGGGTCTCTTACATCCTTCTCTTCTGGACAGGACTGCTCCCCCTTGGGCTTGCATCTCTCCTCTTGATGATATGGAACCAGCTGCTTTGGTAACTTTATTTTTTGGACGTTGGTGGTACGGGACTGTTTCCCTTTGCTGAAGTGACGCTTTGGATTGTCGGTGTTTCTTGCTCAAAGGATAGTTTGAATTAGATGATAACGGTAACCCTCTCTTGTCTTTCTGGACCTCTGTTCTTCTTCCTTTGCGGTATTTCGGACCTTGATGAAGGGTTTCTCCTCTTGCATCCTGTCACTTCATGCCTAGATTTTTTTATTTTATTATGCAGTCCTATAAATGATTCCTTTGAACGTATGCTTCTTTTCCGCTTATTTAGTTCCGACTTACGCTTACCACCTTGATTCCCAGTAAGACGGGTTTTTTTCTCTTTCTCACCTCGTCGTTCACCAGACTCACTACTTCTAATGCTTTGTGACTGATCTAATCTAGGTCTATCCTCCTCGAAACTACTCGATTGAAAAACTGATCCACTGCTATCTGAACTTCCAGCCTCTATCACCACATCACTTTTTCTGATGGTAAATTCGCACTTGATCTATATTAACCGTTGTTTTCCAAATGACCAAACTATTATTCTGTACTCTCAAGATTCTGTAGGAACCCTCAAACTTTGGTTTGAATTTCGCGACCACTTTCTTCGTTGCCGAGCTTCTGGGATGTGTTTCTAACAACACCCAATCATTTACCTTAACATTTCGCCTCCTTCTATTGTAATACTTCGCCCATTTTTCGTGTTTAACTTGAGCATTTTGTCTATCCTCCTCAAATAATTTTTCAATATTACCCACCGTAAATTCTGCTCTATTGGACACCATCACCAATTTTTGAAACGGGGTATTAAGATTCCTACCCAAAAATAATTCTGCTGGGGTCTTCCCTGTGGTCTCATGAACTGCCGTACGCGAACACTCTTAAGAACTGGTCCCAAGTCTCGTTATTATCATTTATAAAACTTGCAATCATTTGCAAAAGATCTCGATTCACTCTTTCCGTTCTATTCGATTGAGGTCTATATACAACTGTTTTGACTTGCTGTATGCCTAATCGATTACTTAAATGTTCAAAAACTTCGGATATGAATTGGGGGCCGTTGTCACTTATTATTTTTACAGGAGCTCCATAACGCGATATATAATTCTCAAATAGAATATCCGTAATTATTTTGGCTGAAGCCTTTTTGAGGGGTATCACTTCAAGCCACTTCGAAAAGTGATCGGTGATTACTAAAATATAGCTATTTCTTTTTATTCGCGACGCTGGGTAGGGGCTTAACAAATCTTATGTCACTATCTCATTCGGATAACGAGTTACTATCGGTATTAAACGACCAGCTGGTAACGCGTTTTTATAATTATGCATACGTTGCATGTCAACACATGTTGATAAAGGCTTTTCTCATATAGGGAAAATAACAAACATCACGGAGGTTTAAATACGTTTTTTTCTTTCTTAAATGACCTGCTCCTCATGAAATTCGCGCATTATTTCACCTCGTAATGATTTCAGAATATACACTCTCAGTTCTCCAAGAGTGGTTGCGTATTTCACAGATAAAATAACAAGCCTTCTACAATTTTAAAATCGCGAGACTAGTTCTCACAGATTGTCGCATGAACCGAGCTGTTTGTGTGTGTCCTCAGGGTTCTCAAGGTATCTACAGTTGACAAAATGATTATTTGTACACCTTTTTTTCTTCGTTTTTGATGAAATAAATACCCATATTTTAGTTGCAAATTAATCATGCATTTCTTTAATGTGTCTAATTGTGTGTGTGTGTGTGTTGTATGTAAATTATTTTTCTTTTTAAGTGCAAAAGTAAATTGTAATCTGGAAAAGTGTGAAAAATCGTTGCAAAAAGAGTATTTGTACATAATTCTTTTGGTGTAAGTATGGCAAATGTTTTGATTAAACTTTTTAGATTCAACTTAGTTTTTCATACGTTTTTCTTAGTTTATCAATAATATTTAAATAGTTTCCGACTATATTTAAATTTACAGACATAATCTTGAAAATGGCTCCTAAAACCAAATAAATTTCTTTAGATGTGAGAATACATATTACAGAGCTCCATAAAGAGGGAAAATCTTTCCGGGAAATAGGAAAAATTTTAAAACTGTCATTTACAACCGTTGGTTACATTGTAAAAAAGCATTTAGAGATCGGCAGTGTTGAAAATAAGCCCAGATCTGGAGGTGCGAGTAAATTTACTTCAAGAGCTAAACGAATGATTGTAAGGTCAGCAACAAATAACCCAACGACATCAGCTCAAAATATTGCCAATGAACTTCTGTCATCATATAACGTTTCAGTGTCTGCTCAGACAGTCAGAAATGTACTGCACAGCGCTAACTCCCAGAAAGTAACCTTATATTAGTGAAGTAAACAGGAAAATACGTCTAGAATTTGCCATGAAGAACAAAAATAAGCCCATGGATTTTTGGAAAAAGGTTATTTTTTTCTGATGAGAGCAATTTTTGAGATTTTTACACCACCAAGTATTCGAAAAATTAGGAGTAAAAATGTACTTCCCACTTTAAAACACGGCGGCGGAAATGTTATGGCGTGGGGATGTATAGTTCATAATGTGTGGAGCGGGTAACTTAGCATTTATTGACTAAAATGAATGCTTTAGCTTATATCGATATGTTGCGACATAGATAGTGCTAAGAAATTAAGCACATGGAAAACACTTTTATATTCCAATAAGACAATGACCCGAAGCACACCGCTATAGTTACTAAGACCAGGTTGCTTTATCATGCTCCAAGGCGACTTGAAACATCTCCACAATCTCCAGATCTTAATCCTATAGAAAATTTATGGATGCATTTGGACACTGAAGCTCGTGAAAAAATGTAATAAGTAAAGAGAACTTAAAAGAAAAACTTGAAGAAGTTTGGAAATCCATTGACACAGAAATCACGAAGAAATTGAGTCAATGCCAAGGCGTCTTGAAGCAGTTATAAAATTTTAAAAAAAATTCACTTATTTGAAATAAATGCTTATTTTATTTTGTATTGTGAAAGAATCTTATTTTTTAAAACAATTTAAATGTATCTCAATAACTTTTAGTTATATTATTTAATTTATTTTTGAATAACATACAAAATTTTAAGTGTACGAATAAACATTTTGCCAACTGTATATATATGACTTAACTCAGGGTCCCTTCGTTGCTCCTCGATGAATTACTCCTGGAATGAAAGTACTAAATCTCTAATCACTGCACACGCAACATTTATCCCCCACTATACTCTCAACTGGATTGCTAGACAAAATGTTTGCCACCGTATTTTGAGTTCCTGAACGGTGTTCCCATTCGACATTAAACTCAGCTAGTTTTAACACCGGTAGTGGACCTAGGTAGGTCCGAAACTTATTCAGAGCCAAAATCACTGCTAAACATTCCCTCTCTGTCACCGTGTAATTCCTCTCCGAACTATTGAGCATGCGCGAGGCTCCTGGGGTTAAGTGCAGCCCCTAAAAACTATTAAATAACATTCGTGACTCCTCTTTTTGGCCTCCATCTAATCCCGTCTTTGTGAGATCAATTTCCAAATTCCCCTCATCTGTTGATGAAATAATTTCTTCAATCTGCGAATCCGGAATCGCTAATGATTTTCTATCAAAATCCAGAACAATTTTCGATCCCCTTATAAAGTCAACCCCTAAAATACAAGGATATTCAAAATCCGCCAATATGTAAAACTGTCAGTTTTTAATAAATTCCCGCAGGGCCGGCGCTAGCAGTTTCGTCGCTCCGGGCAAAGAAGTAAAATGCCGCCCATTTCTAACAAAAGTTAAAAAAAGTAACCTAAATCCAGGGTGGGCATTAAGTCGATCACGATCGACCGGTAGACCACCAAGACATTTTGGGTTGACCACCTTCACTAAAACTTAATAATCATTTCATCATATGATAACAAGAAATATTTTAAATACATGGAGGGGGAAAAAAATTGAATCACACACAAGAATTAATTTCGTTAAATTGAAATTACAATTCACTATTTGGAGGTTATTTTATGACAAAATCGTAAAATGTTTTTGGCTACAGGAAAAAGTTCGCTAAATAAAGAAATTCGCAAGAGAGAGGTTCGTAAAATGGAGGTCCAACTGCATTGTAGACTTTCTTTTACCTCATTACACCAACGTTACTGGGTGGACTGCAACACCTTGAAAAAATTAGAAGTAGCCCGTACCCTGGAAAAGTCTGCCCACCCCTGACCTAAACTCTTCCCACGCTTAATCGAAAAATAAAACGTGAGCAAAAAAATTGCTATCAATAATGTTGAAGTTTTGATAAGCAAAAAATACTAATTTATTAATTTATGTTTTTTGGCACTAAATTAAAATTAGGGTTGCACAGAAAAAAAGAAAAGTCATTTCTAGTGTATAATTATAAAATACAAATATTAAACAAATACTAAAACAAATTATAGAACCACTAAATTTTAAAACTTAATTACAGATTAAAATACATTTAAACCGAGAGTTAAACTTAAAAGGGTTTTTTTTTTCTCATTTTCAATTCTGATAATCTCCAATCTTGTCAAACTCCGAATTATTACAAACAGCAAGTAAAACATCGTATATCCCTCCTACTTGATACCTCAGTAGTATTAATGCATCTATTCCGCTTTCTCAACGATTTTGTTTGAAATCACTTATCTACTTTATAAATTGTGTTCATATTTTTATTTCTGTAATGCACATTTTGCTTCCACTTTAATTAAATAGTTTTATACCAGGAACACTCAACAACACAAAATAGTACCTATATTCTTTCACATTAATTATTGTTCTGTAACAATAAAACTCTAATTAAATCTTTTTTATGTTGCTTTTTATAAGAAATTTCTGTAATAATTTTGACATTCTTATTGTTGCCTTTTTTAAAGATTTTAAATATTTCTATAGATTGAAACCTATTATTACTAGAATTTTTTCTTAAATATACATGCTAACACCTTTAAACATTTCACAATCACGAAAAATACATTTTAAAGGATTCTTGAGAAATATAATAGTAAAATGAAACAGTAAAAAACTATTGCAAGCAGAAAACACCGACTTTTTAATTTTTAGTGCACCAGTGTTCTACGGAACACTGATTAAGAGCCTCTTGTTTTTGTCTTGGATGAGTGGTTATGTTCTGAAACTTTTTTGGTAAGATATTGAAATAGGAATTCCAAGTATTTTATAATTATATTCGTTACAATTAAACGATTGAGAATTAAAGTCTTTACGTATTAATCACAAATAAAACATATTTTAATAAGATAGAAACTTAATTTTAAAAATGCTTTGGAAGTTATTCAGGCTTAAAGTAATTGTTGTTTGCTTAGGGCTGCTAATTCTATGTTATTTTGATATCACTATATATTCAAATTAATTATCTATTTAATAATCGTCTTTCGAAAGTTAAAATTCACGCCTGAAGTTTTGCAATTTATCAAAAAAATACAAATATTTAACTCAATGCAAAAACATTTGCATTGAGTTAAATATTTTTATTTTTTTAAATATTTTCTTAAAATTTCTTCATATTAAACTGCAGATAGTTTATTAACTCAATTTTTAAATTTTTCGGAATATTTATTTAGATTAACTTTATTAATAGTATACAAAATTTTTTACAATATTTTAAAGATATTATACATTTTTATGTATTTTTATAATTAATTATACACATAATATATATAATTAAGTATACACGTAATATATGTATTTAATTATTAGACTGCATTAAATATTCCTTCATATTGTCCGTGTTAAACAGAGGTTCCCGAACTTTTTTGTCTAATAGACCCTGCTTAATTAACATTGAATTTTTGAAAATTTATCAACTTAAATGTCTTTTTGACACCTGGTGCTGCTACTACTACTTTAAAATAATTAAATTTATAACTAATGAAGTATAGAGTTAAAAGTTTAAGAAACATATGTTAATTAATTAAATTAAAAGTAAATATATAAAATAACCAAACAACACAGAATTGATTTTAATGGGAGGGATGAATCTGGCGCTACAATAACAAATTTTCAACATTTAGTATCACTCTTGTCAGGTTCAACCTTAAATCTCCTCTGTTAATAGTGTCCAGTTCCTTTTTTTCTTTCGGAGATTGGCAACCGTGCTGAAACTCCTTCTTAATAGAAAAAATAATTAAAAACTTCCTCACGATATTCCATAATTCGGGACAAATAACAGGTTTGCCATTTTTTAAAGCCAAAATTGCTGGCATCCGTTTCTAAACTTTAAAATCTTCTTTGGTGCATATCACGATCAGTTCCTGTTGTCATGTGACATTTCCCCCGATATGACTATATAAATTCATTGCCTACTGTGGTGTTACTATAGTCAAATCATTCTCAAATCTGATTTCAAAATCTCAATAAAAGGCAGTTAAATGTTGAACATAGTAAGTTAAAACGTGCAGACATATTGTCTGGTTTAACTTGAGAAAATTCCGAACCTCCAGTATTGTATTTCTTTAGTTTAACTCTCTCTCTCTCTGGAAAGAAGCGCTGAAATGGTTCCCGTTTTTAAAAAAATAATGCTATCACCTTGTACCAGCAAATTAACCTCATTAAATTTAGTAAATAAATCTGCTAAATCAGTAAAATTTGGTTTCCACTTGATTAAATTTTCTTTTAAAGTTAGTCACGATCTAGTTAATGACGGCCAATATCACATAGACCTCACACCTCATTGACCCCAAATTGTTTTTTTGTTGACGCGGACCCCCCTTGCAGGTCGTCATAGACCACTTCGGGAATCACTGGTGTAAAAGATCTTAATTATAAAGGCATCGTGCAAATTCCTCTTAAAATGGCAATAACATGCGAAAAAAAATATTGTTAAATTTTTTAAAATTTAGTCTTACAAAATAGTGGCTATCTTAACAGCCTTAGAATAGGTTAGAAAAATTATATGTTTATTTCACATGTTGCATTCAATAAAAAGAAAAAAAGTGTCTATATAAGTAAAATTAACTTATTTTTTTCTTTGAAAATTCTTTTAACAGTTTGAAGCAAAATAAATGAAATATTTAGCAACTATAGACTAATTTATTTATTACTAAACAAAATTATCACAATATATTATAATTACAAAACATCATAATAAATATAACTACGCTGTATTTCAAGTTCGAGATATTGCTGTTAGGATCCTTTATGTTTGGTATATAATTAATGAATGTACTCACAAAAGCTCAACAATGTGTTGCATTTTAAATGATCTACATCATCCTTTATAAGCAACTAAAGAAGTTAATTTTTATACGAGAGGCAAATAATATTTTTCATTTAAATGGCAATGTCATTCGAAAATGTTTTAAGAAGATTACGGTACATTCAAGCTACGAAAACACACATACTTAAAAATGTTAATCAACATGAAAATATTCTACGAAACTGATGACATTTATATTTATGTATGCAAAAATAAAAATAAATAAAATAGAAAAGGCACAAATGCAGCAAAATATTTTTTTTTTCCTTTTCATTTTATCTTACGCAATGATTTAAATTCCTGGGCATTAAAAATCTAAAAACGAATTTGAAATTGAAAATATTGTTACCTTTTTTGTTGTCCGACTTTGTGTTGTTTGCATAAGCACAGGAAGCTAAAAGAATTAGTTCGGAAGTCAAATTGATACAAGATTCCCTCAGTTTTCTTCGAAAATGGTCTTTTTCTCAGGGTCATTCTGCCCCTTTCTTTCCATTGATGAAACTTGATCGTGCTTTTCATCACTTTTGTTGAGACTAATCTCTGCGAAAATCTCTCTCTTTCAATAGTACCCAAATTCACGCATGCAAAGCATCAACAGTTGAAGGAAATTAGTTGAAAGAGAAGAAACCGAATGCCGAAATTCTGTATCACCCCCTTCCCTTATGAGACCAGTGTTGGGAAACACGGCTTTAAATGCTAATGAATACTCGTTGAAAAAAAAACTCTAGGACTCGATTGAAAACGTGAATATTTTGCATACACAGTTTAAATATTTTTTTATTCGAATTTTTATTTTGACTCGTTTATTTTCTTTATAAACTAGCTAATTTTACAGCCAATTTGCCGCCTCCTAAGGTTACCGCCCCGGGAAGGGGCCCGATTTGCCCTGATTCCCGTATTCTGATTTGCAATTCAAATATCCCTATATTTCTGCATTTGCCACCTTGTGCCGTCACCACTTCGGCTCGTGACTTTCTAGCTGGCCTAGAAATTTTTTTTTATAAACCTCCTCCGATATATAAATGATTTTTCTGTCTCAGTATCCCACAGTGCTTTTGTAAATGTTTCATTCAAAAGAATAGGCACATACGGAAGTTTTACTGGAGACATGCATATAGCTGAAAGTCTACTAGGAGGATTCCTTACATTTTGCGATTGATCATCCTGATCAACTCGAACCTTAAGGAATTTAAACGACCACCCTGTCTTCGGTTCCCTTTGATTAAAATTCTAACTTTAGGTAAGTTACAGTCGGTCGAAAAAATAGCTGAGCACCGTGACCCTTTCAAAAAATGATTGGAAATGAAAAACGACCTTTTTGAAATGTATAATACGTTTCCCACAGGATTTTTATTTACAAGGTTGGTAATTGTGTTATTTTGTGATGGATGCAATGTATTGCTCATTCATTCGGCCCCAAATGAAATGTATGTATTTTGGTGAGAAAACGGGGGATCAGTCCATTCAACGAGACAAGCCCTAACATGCATTTTGGTGAGAAAAGATGCCAATTCAACGAGACAAGCCCTCCAATTTCGATGAGAAAACAGAAATCATGCCAATTCAACGAGACAAGCCCTCCAATTTCGATGAGAAAACAGAGGATATGCCCACTTACGAGACAAGCCCTCTCATCTGGGTGTGAAGACGACAATAGGTAAGTTTAATCTATATTATTCCAATCTTGGTGTATTTAATACTCTAATAATGTCATGTGAAACGATTCCTATTGACTGGTGCAAGTTTTAAAAAAGATGCCATCCAATGTTGGCATATTGTGTGTCTTGAAAAAAGGGGGACCGAGTCGACTCTTGTGTCGACTCGATCCCCCTTTTTTCGGTAAAATTTTTTTTTGACTCACTCTACTAAATGAGCCGTCTGTTTTTTGCATTCAGCCTGCAGCTTGTTAAAATACTGCAGGTATCGTGCGAATCGATACGATTTCACCATGGTACACTCGGAAATGTCAAAGTTCTCGTGCACATCATCGTGCAGGTGGTCAGGCAGGCTGTGGTCATTCAAGTCCCGGAAATGAGGCAATATTTCCAGATTGATTGTAAAAAGTCCCAACTTTTCAAAGATTTTCCGCTGATCCGAGCCCTTCACGACAATGAGGCCTTTGTTTCCTTGGGCCAGGTGACAAAACTTGCCCCGGACGCAGAAATCCAAGTATTCGAGAGGCACGGATCCGGGCAGGTGGCTCTTTAAGCTGAGCCGTTCGTTAATGTAACGATTAGCCCGTCTGTCTTTGTCTGTCGTGAGGAGGTTGGAGTGATCCACCGTGATACAAATCACCTTGGGCTCTGTGCCATCCTCCGGTATGCTGGCAATGGACAGTTCGACCGGCACAGGTTGACCACCATGGTGAAATACGTTAGCATGAGCAAAAAACGCTAGAGAAGACATGTTGCTGAGTGAGAATGTCTCTGGTGGCTGAGCGCTCGCCTTTTATACTCTGCTGGGGTCACGTGAATCGATTCCTATTGGCTGATGCTTTTTCAATCTTGAATCACCAGACATTGATGGCATCCAACAGCACGATTCAGCACCAAGGTTCCACCCTACAGATGAATTTAATCTTGGTGCAGCACACGTTTTTAAAATACGAATAAACTCAATCTTGCTGCAGCAGAAGGTTTTAAAATACGGATAATCTTGGTGCATCCAACAGCAAAAGGTTTTAAAATACGGATAAATTTATCCAACAGCACACGTTTTTAAAATGTGCATTTCAATCTTGGTGCATCCAACAGCAAAAGGTTTTAAAATACGGATAAATTTAATATTGCTGCATCCAACAGCAAAAGTTTTTAAAATGTACCTTTCAATCTTGGTACATTATGTGACCCGAAAAAAGGGGGACCGAATCGACTGTTGTGTCGATTCGATCCCCCTTTTTCCGGGCCAATGTCCCTTTACTGTGTCAATGCCGACACTTTGTAGCTCCATTCAGCATGCACCTTATTAAATTGCTGCAGGTATTTGGCAAATTGGTACGATTTTACCATGGTGCAGTAGGAAATGTCCTCTTCCTCGTGCACACCCTCATGCATGGGGTCGGGAAAGGTTCCATCGCAAATGTCTTTAAAGTTTGGCAGGTTCTCCAGGGCCATGGCATACAGTCCGAGCTCTTGAAATATCTTTTGTTGTTTTAATCCTTTGACCACCATCAGGCCCCTGTTGCCTCGGGCCAGCTGACTAAACTTGCCCCTCACGCAAAAGGGCAAGTATTCCACGGGCACACTCTTGGGTAACGGGTGGTGTATCAGACGAAGACGGGCATTCTCTTGGCAATTGAATCGAACATCTTTGGGATTGGAGGGTTGCCCGGCATGATTCACGGTGATGCACATCACCTCGGGATCGCTGCCATCCCTGGGAATCGTGGCAATGGACAATTCGATGGGCACTGGCTTGCCCTCGTGATGAAACACGTTGGCATGCGCAAAATAGGCGGGTTGACTCAACACAGACATGTTGCTTCAATGAGCAGAATGATTTCGAGCGGCGAATGGCTCGCTTTATATATGATCGAGGAGCGTGACGTCAGAGGGCATTCCATGCGCCAAAGCCTTTTCATGCGAGCGCTGCACGTGTTGTTCCAAAGCCCGTTTCCAAGGTTGAAGACCCACGATGCGCCAAGGCACAGGATCGTCTCGATGCATTTCCCAATCGTCCAACCACGTCAACCATTTCACGTACACGTCTGCGACTCGAGGGCAGTCTGTCAAATCGACACTGTACGCATCCGTCATGTGAGGTTGATACGCTTCCCAAACTCGGTGAGAGGGAGAACGACCCACTTGAAAGAATCTCAACTCGACCCCTGGGTCCCAGGTCAGATCCAAATGACTCGTAAACACAATCACCGTTTTTCCAAACGACCGAGGAATATGCACCCCAAAATTGGGTTCAAACAGGATGGTATAAGGATAATCTGGCTCGTAATACGTGACTCGATCCGGCCACCGACCCAGGTTTCCAAAGACGATCGTGGTGCGCTGTCGACACTGGTCCAACAAGTGTTGTACCGAAACCATTTTTTTACATGCTCTTGTCTCCAAACTTGGTATGTTTTTGGACAAAAAAAATGAGACTGTTTTCTGGCAAACATTAAATTTATTTACAAATTAATATTTACAATATTTACAAAAAATAATATTTACAAGATTTACAAGATAATATTTACATCAAAATAATATTTACATGCAAGGCAAACCATTGCGAATAGACAGATCCAATGGTTTAATCACTTTAAATCCAGTAGTGTTTATCACTTTTTTTTTCATTCGGGGCATGGTCAAATCCATGGGAGTTTCTTGTTGCTCCATGGCCAACCCTGCTTCAAAATGATCCAAAACGAGATGAGATCATTACTCTCGTCAAACAGGGAAGGCACCGTGTCCAGCACCTGAGGTTCTTGAGAATGCGCCGAGGGAATCCCTTGCGGCAAATAGTCTCCAAATACGGACGACATGATTTGATCTATGGAAGAGTCATCCGTAAGGGTTGGCTCCAACGCCTCGACCACATTTGGATCTGGTAAATAAATCTGAGATGTTGTCTGATTAGATGGTGGATCTGGTAAAAGGATCTGAGATGTTGTCTCGACCACAGGTGGATCTGGTAGATGAATCTCAGATGTTGTCTGCTCAGGTGGATCTGGTAAAAGGATCTGAGATGTTGTTTGCTCAGGTGGATCTGGTAGATGAATCTGAGATGTCGTCTCGACCACAGGTGGATCTGGTAAAAGGATCTGTGATGTTGTCTGCTCAGGTGGATCTTGAATACTCACAGGTTGAGGGGTGGACAAGGCCGTGGAAGGTTTGATAATCCTCACAGAAGGCACAGAAGGTCTGATGATGGGTGTGATAATCACTCTTTTCTTTTTGGATAAAGGCTTGGGCTGTTGTTCCAAAGGTCGTTTGTGTGTCTCGGCCGGTACATGAGCCGGGGTCGGAGGTGGTAGCTTGTAAGCCTTTTGATCAAAGCGTTTCCTTTGTCGAAAATCCCCAGGTTAAATCCATTCTCCATGAGCTGGGGGAGCATCCTTTCGGGGATAATGTCCACACCAAACATTGTCTTTTGCACCGTCAACAAGATGTAACGGGTTCCAGCCGGGATCGGATACGCCGTGTGGGGTTCCAACACCATTCGATGATAGAGCATCTGGTCAAACGGTTCAAAGCTCCTCCGAAACAAATTGGGATTGGCTCGACACCTGAGACTGGACGATGGCAATTCATAAATCAGCATGGGCACGTGGGTCGTTTGAATCAGGTGAATCTCGCCCGACTTTACCGTTCGAAAGCCAAACGTAAAGTCTTTTTTCACAAAAAACATGTTGTTGTACATGTACACCATCCTCTTGTCGGTATTTTTCAAGAGTCGATCGGGATTTCTCAACATTCCTTTGGAGATTTTCTCCCACAAGACATCGTCGGGCCTGAATTCGTTCACGTGCTTGGCCTCCAAGATGGCACGCTTGAAATTATCCAACAATGTCTTTTTTTGATGCCAATTGTCTTTGCAAAACAAGACAAACACTCGTTTGGTATTGGGCTCCTGGTAAAGGATGCAAGCCCGGACGTGTCCCTGCCGAGCGGCATATACCAAGGCATCGGGCTTTTCGGGCAGCGTCACGGGCATCACGGTCGTGGAAATGTGCTCGGGAAAGGCATCAATTTGATCCATTGTGCACTAAAGCGAAGCGTCGACTGATACGAAGCGTCGAGACGCGTCTTCTTTTATACGTTCCAACAGGATGTGGGTGGAGTCATGAGTAGCCAATCACGAGTGAAAAATGGGATTGATGGGTTGATGCAAAATGGCACACATGCCTTGCACGGCAATCCAACGATGACAGGTGGTTTGATTACAAAACGGACATTGCCCCAGCTCGCGTCCATTGGCATTTAACAACATCACAGGGGTTCGCTTGAAGGGGCTCGAGGAGCTCCAACTGGCTTGAATGTCCTTGAAGGTTTGTTTGGAATGTTGGTCAGTGACACAAATGGTACCGACATTGAGATAGTGTAAAAATTTAAAGAGTTCGTGGGGACATTCTCGATCCATGGCATACGAGACGACTCCGTTGGTCAGCGTGAAACCACTGGTTCTAATACACAACACGGCCAAACCTTGGCTGTGGAAAAAGACTTGGGCATTTTCCTGGGAAGTGGGCATCAATTGCTGTGCATACGGGGGTCTTTGAAACCCTCTGGGTTTGAAAGGATGCCTTTGATACGGAGGCTGAAATGGGGTCTCTTGTACAATCTGGGATCTCGTGGCCTTGGTTCCTCGTGCCATCGTTTCTCATTCCTTCGTTCTTCATTCTCCTCGTGCCATCTTTCCTTGGGGCGAAGAACGATGAATCACGGAATGAATCTGACAGGGCCTCGGTTTTGGCCATGGGTGGATCCTCGTTGCCATTTTCTCATTCCTTCCAATCTTGGGATTCGGTGGGTTCGTGCCATGGAACATTCCTTAGAAACATTTGGTCGGATCCACGAAGAACGATGAATCACGGAATGAACATCTCTAGATGACCATGGGATCCTTTTTTGGTAATCAAGTGATTTAGAAACGACGGGCATTGGCAATCAATGGGGGAACGACGATAACAATCAAATGGTGACTCAAGGGAAAGTTCAAACGGGATTGCGAGATGAAATGTTATTGTAATAGAGATGTCATTTTCAAAGACAATGAAAAAAAAACAATCCTTGTGATGTTTTGCACATAAACATCCCGTCAAAAAATCATGATAGTCTGGCGAATTTGCTTCAGAAAAATACTTCATCGCATGAAAACAATCACAAGTGTCTGGTGGCAAAGGTAACTCCAAAAAACAGAAAAATGTGAAATCCATTTTCATTTTTTATCATTTGACCGGAAATACAGTTTCGAGATGCTTGAAATTTCAATATACCGGCTAAACGTTCCAATCTTTATGATATGAAAAAAAACAGTTTCTTCAAAACCTGGGACAATATTTTCTTCCAATATGATTAAATTTTCATGGAAAATAATATGAATGTTTTCAAAACAGCAAATAAAGTTGCAAGTAAACTATTCAATATTTAGAGCTGCAAATAGTTCCTTATAAATTAAAAAAAAAAATTTTTTTTTTTTTTAACACTTTATAAGCTTAACACTTTTCTACAATAATCATTTCATCTCGCATGGGTGCCGTTTGAACTTTCCTCTTGCATGTGTGCCATTTGACCATTGTATCGTCGTTCCTTTTGACCCTTGATCGTGCCACCATGCCCGTCGTTTCGGATCCATGCTCTTGTCAATCGGATTGTTTGGTGTGTGGTCGGGGAGATGAACCCTCCCATGATTGTGCCATGCACGTCTTGTTGGAATCGATGGTGTTTCAAGAACGAATGTTGCACGGCGAACCCACCGAAGCCAAATTGGAGGAAATTTTAAAACATGGCAAAAGAATATCTACCCCTGGCCATGCTGATGACGGACGAAAATAGCGTACGTTGGCAGACAATGTACCATTATGTCAAAAGTGGGTTTCCCCAACACCAGGGAAATTCTTCAAGGAATGTAAGATGAAGCATGGACATAATTGTCCAGCTGTAAAATGTTTAACCATGTAAAAAAAAAAAAATTTTTTTTTAGAAAGAGAGTATAAATGTTTGACAGCCTTCCGTTGCGATTCATTCACTCGCAGTGTTTTACAAGAGTCATCATGTGGTTCAAACTTCTCCTGCCTCGTCAACATTATCCCTTGGCTGCTATGGTTGGAAAGGATGGCAAGCTCTACTTTCGACTGGTGGATGTTGGCGCCCTTCTCGGTCGTTCCAAAGTATACAAATTTGCCAAACGATTCGACCACCTCGCCATTCAAGGCAAAGATGTGTTGCCGGACCACAAACCGTATCCCATCATGACGCAAAAGTCAAAATTGGTGACTCCCGCTGTCGTCTTTAACATTTTGAATGCCGAACTGTCGTCGTTGGCCACGAGTTTTGCCCTCAGTCTCAATGCGGGCTCGGCTCTGGTGGAGAACCCTAGCAATCTGTTTGTGGAGAGTTTCAAAACGGCTCCCGTCTTGCATGTCCAAGACTCGTCCGTCCCCAATGCCATCTTGGTGAGATTGTGGGTCCAAACCTTTATCCAAAAGGTGCAAGACATGCGTCGGATGCAAAATGGATCCAAACCCTCCATACAGATGGTGTATGAGGCCTGCTTGAGGGCTCAGAGACCTGAAAGAATGCCTAATCCACCTGTTGAACCTGAAATACCTACTCCACCTGTTGAACCTGAAATACCTGCCGAGACCTGCTCGAACCTGAAATAGCCTAAACCTGTTGAACCTGAAAGAATACCTATTCCACCTGCCGAACCTGCTCAAAGACTTGAAAGAATACCTACTCCCCTGTTGAACCTGAAAAAATACCCATTTCCCCTGTTGAACTTGAAATACCTGCCGAACCTGAAAAACCACCCATGGATGAGGTGATTCCACCTCTGATCCCTCGTTGTGACAAGGGTACCCAGACCCTTTCTCCCTCCTTCCACGTCCAACGCCTCGATCTTGGAAAGAGACGCATGGAACCACCCTTGGCCCCTAAAAGACTCAAACAGGAACCCTCGGAGGGTTCAAACAACATTATTTTGTGGGTGCCTAAACATCATCCTCTGATGCAATTGGGCCACAATGGATTCCTTATTCAACCCACCCATGTAAATGCTATCAATAAATGATGAATGATTCAACCCTGTCTCTTTTTATTTTTTTGACTCGAAAGCTCTTATCACCCATTTCCTTCTCTTATCAGTCGACTGTTTCCTTTTGTCCACTATAAAAGCAGCGCTCAGAAGCCAGTCGCTTCATTTTACTCAGAGACATGGAACACGAATTAGCCTTCACCCTGCATCTTGCCATGTACCAAGAGGCAGACCTTGGGGATTACATCACCTTCATGATGAACTTTCGAGGTGTTTTAAATCGTTTAAAACCTTCCGAGGTGATTGAACTGGAAACGGTCTATGCGGTCAACATTATCGATGTGATGATGGAAATCTTACCTTACCACGACCCCCATGACGTGCCTTGGTTTGAAAGTTTTTCGTCTTTCGAACCTGCTGACCTGGACAATGAATTTATGGAGCAAGAGGCTGCCAAAGGGAAAGGCGCCTTTGTCCAAGCCCTATGGACTCAGTATGCCATCCCCAAGTTGTATTTTTGGTGTACAAGGCTTGGAGACGCTATGGTGCGCAAAACTTGACCACCTGGACTCGATTGGCGCAAGCAGTGTTGGACGGGTGTTTTGGGCACACATGGCCCGATTGTGTCTTCCAAGTGCCAGACGCGTGTTCGATTTGCCTCAGCACGATGCACTGGCCGGAAACGACGCAATGCGGCCATGCCTTTCACTTGCGTTGCCTCCTCCGACACTTGGATGTGAGCAACACGTGCCCCCTCTGCAGAACACCCGACCCTCTAAGAGCCTCTTAGACACTGCATTGAGCCCCAGAAAAATGGGAGAATGATTACTGGAAAGGAGCATAGCTCGGGACCAGTAGTCGTTCTCCCATTTTTTTGGGCTCCTCTGTATGCCAACGTTGGACACGATTGCACGCAACACTTGTGCTCATTTCAAAATAATATGTCAGGGGTCGAGGTTGAAGAATCATTTGTGAAAGAAATTTTGAAAATATTTTTACACACATTGTTGAAATTTATTGTATTATTTCATTTGTATTTTATAAAATTATTTTTATTCATTCAATTATTTTGAATATTTTTATTCTTTATATTTTCATCAAGACATTCACATTATTATTACATAAACTCGTGACGTCATACCTCAGAAACACAAAGATTGTTTAATAAAATATAAGCCACGGATTTGGGCAGGGTTTCGTGGGCACGGAGTGAGCAGGTAAAGAGTCAAATGGTGTACCTTTTTCAGGTAAATACGAGAGATTTGAAACAAAAGGGAACCATTTTATAAGGATGAAAATAGTTTTAAAAAAATGAAAGAATTAGGCCAAGCATGGAAGGAAGACAGGCCAAGTATGCAATGAGCCAAGCATAAAACAAATCATTTTTGTTCAATGCTTTGAGAATCAAGGTAAAGACTCATTGGTGACAGAATCATTTTGGGACAGACTCGGCGACATGTTCAAATCCTCTACTTCATTTTATAGACATCTCTGTAGATGGTCCAAACTCCCGTATGTTGCCCTGAATGTCAGAGCCAATGACCGTACGTCACTTTTATAGTAAACATGCAGCCCAAAACCATAATCTGGAGGGTCGTAAGCAATGCCTTTTTTGTTTTGGACGTCGACAATGGAATTACGGGGAAAAGCATCTTTCCCGAAAACGTAAACCATGTCATCGTGTCATGTTTGAAGCGTTTCGTAGGAATGAAAAAAGATTTCTCAGCCATTGTGGACGGAGGAAAAAGAGGGAGGATATTGCAGAGGCAATAGAGGAAGTAACGTGTGGATGTCAACACTTTCGACCAATGCCTCGTGGAATGGCTGGCCGTCGCCAAATTGAATAGTGTAGGTTTTATGATTCCCTGTTTGGAAAAACCTGAAATGTGGGAAGGAGGATCACCTTTCAATGTGGCTTGGGAAAAGATGTTTGGGGATGGTTGAACGTTATCTGAAGGCAAGACTTGATGTGGTTTCACATTATGGTAAAACAGACATTTTGATACGTTTCGTAAGGAAATGGAAAACATTCGGGATCAATGTGTCATTTACCCTTTTGGTGTCTGTGCGATGGATTGGTGAATGAAAAGGGTAAAATACAACATCGACACATGATTTTGGCATGTAAACCAGAGTGCGTTTGAAAACTTTCAAGTTATCATGTGACAACATTTTTTTTTTTTTTTTTTTTTTTTTTTTTTTTTTTTTTTCAGTTTGGGAAGTCATCATCCTCTGCCCAATCAATTTCGCCAGTTCTGTCGAGAAGATCTGGGCCACATTCCAAACTTGGATCATTATCTTCTTGTGGATATGATGTGCGAACCTTTTTCTTTTCCCAAGGCATTTGAACATATAGTGGTAGGTGGGTACTAAATGCACTTTCATAAACACCACATGTTCTCAGACCATGTGTTGAAAATATGCAATCAATTGTGGTGCGGCCTATTGTTGTGTAATGAGACGGATTATTGCGCAATGCTATGTAGTAAATATTTGTCATGATTTCACAAAATTCTTGTCCACGCTGTGTCATCATATCAATGTTAAAATCCCCTGCTAATACAGTACTGTAATCTGAATTTTTGTTGTCCAAACTTTCATCAAGGGCATCAAAAATATCATTATTGGAGGATCCTGGTTTGGCATATAAAACGGCAATGCGTACTTTAGTTTTAAAGTTGACCACCATTACGTGAACCCCTGTTTCATAATTTGGAAACATTTCCACCTCGTCCACCATGGAACTCAATTGTTTTTTAATGTAAATAGATACACCACTAGGCTTTCGACGCGAATGATGACTGACCAAGTGGTAGTGATCAAAATGGTCAAAGGCAAATTTATCTCCTACCACCGTCCACGTTTCAGCAAACAGTAAAATATTACTGTTCATCACACATGGATCAGCAGCAATGTCTTCATAATGTGCATTCAGAGATTGCACATTGTGATACATGATTTGTAGTGTATTGGGATCGTTGTGTTGGTGTAGAAAAGCGTATTTGGGTAGGATTGAATTTCCTTTGAGTCTTTTCATCTCTTGAAGAATTAAATCATCTTCTCGAGGAGGTGGTGGAGCCTTGTATTCGCCTAAAATATACAATCCTTGAACGCTTGTGACTCGAGACAAAGCAACATATTGTAGGGGTCGTGTCAGATTGCGTTTAAATCCAACTGCTGCTTCTTGAAATGTTGCTCCTTGTGATTTGTGGATTGTCATCGCTTCCGCTAGAATGACTGGGAATTGGTTTCTTGTCACTGAAATGGCGTCGTTATTCGAACGGTGCACAACTTTTTCACACGCTCGATGGGGGTCCAAAGCAAACCCATCTTGTTTTGAATCGTATAACGAATGCATTGCCTACGCTTTTCCTTACCTATATCATTTGGATTCGAAAATTCCAACCAAATGCGCTTTACTTCTTGGTTATTTGATCCTTTAATGAAACAGTATTCAAGTTTTTTCAGTTGCCCCACAGCACCATTCACCAACCCATCTGCTGTATCAATGTTGTAAGTCAGCATGTATTTGGCTCCTACTTTAAATTTAATTACCGACTCCAAATTACCCGTTTTAGTTCGATCGAATTTTCGCACTTTATCAAGAATTTTTTGCTTAGAGCCATTCGGGGCAGTTCCTGAAACCGAATCATAGGCTTGGCTTTTCACCAGAGGACCTTCAATAGAATTGAGACGTATTTTGTTTGCCAAATCTACATCATGATTGGAATGGTACAGTAAGGTAGCACTTTTAGGTACCTTTTCAAGTATTGTTTGTTTTGTTTTTAAAAGTTCCACGTCTTTGTCTGTCAATTTTCCCAATGCTAGGCGATTCAGTAGTTCGGCGTACGTTTTATCATCTTTTTGGCGCATGATTTCGTTCAGTTCGTAATATTGAGTTAAATGCCACATTTGGGGAGCCAACTGGCTTAAACCTGATATTTGTTTGAAAATTGGAGCATCCTTTACGGGTGGGAGCTGATTAAAGTCTCCAAAGTGTAAAATATGGAGTCCTCCAAAGGGTTCTTCACTCCCCTTAAACTGTTTCAAATGTGTATTCACTTTCTCGTACATGTTTGTACCTACCATGGATATTTCGTCAATGATCACACATTTCACGTTAGCATACTTCACTGCATATTCGGTAATGCTACTGCCACTCAAACGCGCATTTTTTGACAATCCTATCCCTAAAGCATGATGCAATGTTTCCCCTTTAATATTTGAAGCTGCTTTACCGGTTGGAGCCAATTTGAGAACGGTGGGTTGACTGGGGTCCTGATCTGGTTTCTCAAACATCCGGATTAACGTTTGCTCAATGATATTGATTAAAAAGGATTTTCCAGTACCAGCAGCTCCTTGTATCATCCAATGCAAACGTTTTGTGGGCTCCCTTCGCAAGCAACTTTGCAAATGTTGTACCAAGTCCCGTTGTTTCAAATTGCATCTTTGAACCAACTCCCTATATTTGTCATCCGGATATTTATTGGTAGGCTGAAAGACAGAGAATCCTTTTCCATGGGAAGCATTCATATCCAGAGAAATATTCCCTACCAACTCATTTTCATCATAGTCTAGTACAGGTTCAAATGTGACTAGAGACCTTTCTTCAGATTTTTCTTCATTCTCTTCAATGGCTCTGGATTTCTCCAACTGCATCAATTCTTCTTCCAAATCCAGGTTTTCATCCGCCACAAATTCTTTGCGATTGCTTCGTATGGTTTCAAGGTTGGTGGTGTACAACTCCTTAAAATCTTGAATTAAAATATCAGCATTCTCATTTCGCCAATTGGTAAAGAGCATCACTTGCTCTCGATAGTACTCGTTTTCATCTTGAGATTCTTTAAATTTTCGGTATTGGATAACCTTTGGCTTTGTACGACGCCTAACATATTGGTTACCTTTGAGTAACTTCATATCGTCCAATCCAACTTTTGCCAATTCATACCAAGCTGCAAAACTTGCCAAGCACTCGTTTTCCAATTTGTCTGGGCGCACAACATAGCGATCGATAATGTTCAATTCATACACATCGCGGCTATTTGGAATCCAGTTTTTTCAAATACTCCTGAGACTTTATCATTCTCGTTCGGTCCTCCCGTTTGAAGGTTGGAATGAATATGGTGTCTTCAGACATTTTACTCATTGGTAACTCCAAAATGGACCAAGCGGCTTCTTGAGCGCTAATTTCCACTGAATTGATAAACTGGTTCGCCACTGATACTAAACATTCTTTTAAACTATGTTTGCCTTGGGCAGTGGCTTCGATGCAATTGCGGAGGAGTTTGGACAATCCTCGGCCAGGTTTATTAACATAATCCACCAAATAGGCCACGACAGCATATTCATCCAATACAAATTGAATATCCATATTGGCTTGCATCAAAGACAAAATTTTGGGGTTGTAAGAATTAATTAATACCTCATCTACGGTTCTTTTGAGGACAACTGTTGGACGATTAATCCCAGAACGGAGGGCAAGCAAATATTCCTCATAGGACATATTGAGATGCTCCAAGAACTCTTTAAATGTGGCACCTCTCATGGACACGTCTTTTTGCTCCAACTCAGTCAAAAGCTCCCGGACCCTTTGAATTTTTCAGAATCCCGCTGTTCATCCTCTAAAGCCAATGGAAGTAAAATGCGAGTTCGATCCATAGGGAAAAAGGGTATATTGAAACGACAATATTCATTATCTTGGCGTCGTGTTTTTTTCAGACAGGTAAACGTATGCTTGTGTCTCTGGAGTCCAGAAAAAGAGTGTTCTCCAGAGCACGTTATTAAAGTGTCAATGAATGCTTCTACTTCAGGCGCGTTGTTGCCATCAAACCGTGGGCAGCCTTCAAGCCATAGCAAAACGTGAAAATGTGGACTCCCTCGCTGTTGAAATTCAGTTCGCTGATAAAAGTGTTTGATTACAAGTTTTCCAAAAGGACCTTCTGTGCAACTAAATGTTTTCCACAATTCTTTCACTTTGTGCTCAAAGTACAGGGCGCAGGTTACGGGATCATTACTTATGAGTTTATTTCGAGCCGTTGTGGTCATTGTTTCAAATTCGGATTCCGTCAATATCCGATTTTCATGAATGTGGACTAAATGTTTAATCAAATCAAACCAACGATTTTCAGCAGCAGAAAGGGTCATGAAAATGGAGGGGAATCCAAATTGTCGGATTTGAGCACACACGCGACCTTTCTCTTGGGCCCAGTGAGCCGGGCTATTTTTAATGTTTTTCAAAAATTTGAAAGCCAAATTCTTATATTGTAAACTTTGTACATACGCAGGGTTTGTCAGGTTTCCTGCGGTTATGTGGTCCTCATCAAACACTTTGTGTCTCAGTTGAATGGATATGCAGCTTAAAAGCTTTTGATGAAGTAGCTTCTGATGACTATACAAAATCTTTTGGGGAGTGGTTCCCCGTCTATCATAACGACGCAGTTCAGATTTAATTATTTCAGCGTAGGTGGGAGGTTTTGCTCGAGTAAAGTGTCGTAATTCTCCACAATATATTTTGGGATAGGACAGTTCTTCTCCTACATCATCAAACACCAAAGAAATGGGCAATTTATTTTCACCTGGGGCTATAGCGAGTCCCATTTGAGTTGAAACATCTCCTTGAATGACTGTTTCCACTGGAGCTGGATTAGGACAATCTTCATCGTTGTCAAATGGGTCATTTTCCCAATCAATGTCGTCCATCTCAATCTCTTCCTCCTCTTCGCTGTTCATCTCAACAACACAATTGCTACCAGGGCCAAAGGACTCCTTTTCAAATTTTTCATACCAATCTAAATCAAGTGACACTTCTTGTGACTGATACAACGGGGTTTTCATGAGAAAAGAGGCTGCTTCAAACACTCTTTTCGGATTGATTACACGATACATGTAATCGCTTTTAAATTTCAGACGTCGCTTCAGTTTCACGTGGACTGTGGCCGTGTCATTAATGTTTTTCGGTAAGGTTGATACGGTTTGGTTCAAAGTGATGGGGACATTCACAATAGTTCCTTTAATGCCAAGCTGTCTATCATAGCTGCATTCTTTTATTTGCATGAAAGGAATACGTAATGAAACCAAGCGTTCTTCCAAATCATTTAAAGCAGCAAGGCAAGCTGGTTGCTCTGGATATTTGAACCCGTTCGATACAGCTAGAGGTGGTATATTCCCCAATCGAATATAATGCATGCATGTGGAACAAAAGGTACCTTCATCCACATGTAAAGGAAAGACACTCTGAACTAAGTCACAGGTAATATTTTTTTTTTATTCTGAAGTCCCAACCTTGACTGATGAGATATGGAATGTTTAAACCACAACCGGTCACAACAAATGCATCGGTGAATGGGGCCGTCTGAAATAGCCTGAAAGTATTTTGATCGGGTTTTGTTCCATAAAACACCTGATTCCGCATCAAAACATACACGTTTGCTATCAGACCCTATCTGGATGTTTTGACGTTTGCGAGCTCTACGTTCTCGTTGTAAGGCCATTTGACGCTCATATTTAACGGGGTCCGATCTGTATTTTTTAACACAATCCCCACTCTTTCCAGTGCATGATTAATGGCTTGACAATTTTTTGAATGGCCTGACGTTTTTTATCTGCGTTCTCGTTGTAAGGCCATTTTGCTCATATTTAACAGGGTTCATCGATCTGTATTTTTTACACACATCCCCACTTTTTCCGAGTGCACGATTTATGGCTTGACGTTTTTCTATCTGCTTCTCGTTTCTTTTGCTTACGTCAGGCCTTTTCTCCACCTGATTCTTTTTCTTTTGCTAAATGCAGGCCTGTTTCTTTCACTTTTTTTTTTCCGAGTGCATCTTCAGCTGGCTTGACGACCCATTTTTTACTTTATTTAGGTTTACATTTTCAAGGCCTGTTTCTACATCTTTCTAAGCGATTCTTTTCCTTTTTCAAACCCATATGTACCTTACAATTCCATCATGTTGTCATCATGTTGTCAGCTTCTCCCTCCCATGAAGCCTCTGAAGATGTCATTTATGATTCGTTACCCCCATGGAGCAATCTACCGTTTCCGAGTCATCTTTGAAGGATCCCATGGAACCATCTACCGTTCCCGAGTCACCTTTGAAAGAACCCGTGGATCCACCCAAGGTTTCTAAATCACCTGATCCACCTGTCAAAAAGGCCCATGTCAAGAAGATTCATTCCGTGATTCATCGTTCTCCGCGATCCAAGGAACGAAGAATGGCAAGATGGCGAGGAGAATGAAGAACGAAGGAATGAGAAACGATGGCACGAGGAACCAAGGCCACGAGATCCCAGATTGTACAAGAGACCCCATTTCAGGCCTCCGTATCAAAGGCATCCTTTCAAACCCAGAGGGTTTCAAAGACCCCCGTATGCACAGCAATTGATGCCCACTTCCCAGGAAAATGCCCAAGTCTTTTTCCACAGCCAAGGTTTGGCCGTGTTGTGTATTAGAACCAGTGGTTTCACGCTGACCAACGGAGTCGTCTCGTATGCCATGGATCGAGAATGTCCCCACGAACTCTTTAAATTTTTACACTATCTCAATGTCGGTACCATTTGTGTCACTGACCAACATTCCAAACAAACCTTCAAGGACATTCAAGCCAGTTGGAGCTCCTCGAGCCCCTTCAAGCGAACCCCTGTGATGTTGTTAAATGCCAATGGACGCGAGCTGGGGCAATGTCCGTTTTGTAATCAAACCACCTGTCATCGTTGGATTGCCGTGCAAGGCATGTGTGCCATTCTCCATCAACCCATCAATCCCATTTTTCACTCGTGATTGGCTACTCATGACTCCACCCACATCCTGTTGGAACGTATAAAAGAAGACGCGTCTCGACGCTTTGTATCAGTCGACGCTTCGCTTTAGTGCACAATGGACCAAATTGATGCCTTTCCCGAGCACATTTCCACGACCGTGATGCCCGTGACGCTGCCCGAAAAGCCCGATGCCTTGGTATATGCCGCTCGGCAGGGACACGTCCGGGCGTGCATCCTTTACCAGGAGCCAAATACCAAACGAGTGTTTGTCTTGTTTTGCAAAGACAATTGGCATCAAAAAAAGACATTGTTGGATAATTTCAAGCGTGCCATCTTGGAGGCCAAGCACGTGAACGAATTCAGGCCCGACGATGTCTTGTGGGAGAAAATCTCCAAAGGAATGTTGAGAAATCCCGATCGACTCTTGAAAAATACCGACAAGAGGATGGTGTACATGTACAACAACATGTTTTTTGTGAAAAAAGACTTTACTTTTGGCTTTCGAACGGTAAAGTCGGGCGAGATTCACCTGATTCAAACGACCCACGTGCCCATGCTGATTTATGAACTGCCATCGTCCAGTCTCAGGTGTCGAGCCAATCCCAATTTGTTTCGGAGGAGCTTTGAACCGTTTGACCAGATGCTCTATCATCGAATGGTGTTGGAACCCCACACGGCATATCCGATCCCGGCTGGAACCCGTTACATCTTGTTGACGGTGCAAAAGACAATGTTTGGTGTGGACATTATCCCCGAAAGGATGCTCCCCCAGCTCATGGAGAATGGATTTAACCTGGGGGATTTTCGACAAAGGAAACGCTTTGACCAAAAGGCTTACAAGCTACCACCTCCGACCCCGGCTCATGTACCGGCCGAGACACACAAACGACCTTTGGAACAACAGCCCAAGCCTTTATCCAAAAAGAAAAGAGTGATTATCACACCCATCATCAGACCTTCTGTGCCTTCTGTGAGGATTATCAAACCTTCCACGGCCTTGTCCACCCCTCAACCTGTGAGTATTCAAGATCCACCTGAGCAGACAACATCACAGATCCTTTTACCAGATCCACCTGTGGTCGAGACGACATCTCAGATTCATCTACCAGATCCACCTGAGCAAACAACATCTCAGATCCTTTTACCAGATCCACCTGAGCAGACAACAACTGAGATTCATCTGCCAGATCCACCTGTGGTCGAGACAACATCTCAGATCCTTTTACCAGATCCACCATCTAATCAGACAACATCTCAGATTTATTTACCAGATCCAAATGTGGTCGAGGCGTTGGAGCCAACCCTTACGGATGACTCTTCCATAGATCAAATCATGTCGTCCGTATTTGGAGACTATTTGCCGCAAGGGATACCCTCGGCGCATTCTCAAGAACCTCAGGTGCTGGACACGGTGCCTTCCCTGTTTGACGAGAGTAATGATCTCATCTCGTTTTTGGATCATTTTGAAGCAGGGTTGGCCATGGAGCAACAAGAAACTCCCATGGATTTGACCATGCCCCGAATGAAAAAAAAAGTGATAAACACTACTGGATTTAAAGTGATTAAACCATTGGATCTGTCTATACGCAATGTTTTGCCTTGCATGTAAATATTATTTTGATGTAAATATGATCTTGATGTAAATATTGTAAATATTATTTTGTAAATAAATTTAATGTTTGCCAGAAAACAGTCTCATTTTTTTGTCCAAAAACATACCAAGTTTGGAGACAAGAGCATGTAAAAAAATGGTTTCGGTACAACACTTGTTGGACCAGTGTCGACAGCGCACCACGATCGTCTTTGGAAACCTGGGTCGGTGGCCGGATCGAGTCACGTATTATGAGCCAGATTATCCTTATACCACCCTGTTTGAACCCAATTTTGGGGTGCATATTCCTCGGTCGTTTGGAAAAACGGTGATTGTATTTACGAGTCATTTGGATCTGACCTGGGACCCAGGGGTCGAGTTGAGATTCTTTCAAGTGGGTCGTTCTCCCTCTCACCGAGTTTGGGAAGCGTATCAACCTCACATGACGGATGCGTACAGTGTCGATTTGACAGACTGCCCTCGAGTCGCAGACGTGTACGTGAAATGGTTGACGTGGTTGGATGATTGGGAAATGCATCGAGACGATCCTGTGCCTTGGCGCATCGTGGGTCTTCAACCTTGGAAACGGGCTTTGGAACAACACGTGCAGCGCTCGCATGAAAAGGCTTTGGCGCATGGAATGCCCTCTGACGTCACGCTCCTCGATCATATATAAAGCGAGCCATTCGCCGCTCGAAATCATTCTGCTCATTGAAGCAACATGTCTGTGTTGAGTCAACCCGCCTATTTTGCGCATGCCAACGTGTTTCATCACGAGGGCAAGCCAGTGCCCATCGAATTGTCCATTGCCACGATTCCCAGGGATGGCAGCGATCCCGAGGTGATGTGCATCACCGTGAATCATGCCGGGCAACCCTCCAATCCCAAAGATGTTCGATTCAATTGCCAAGAGAATGCCCGTCTTCGTCTGGTACACCACCCGTTACCCAAGAGTGTGCCCGTGGAATACTTGCCCTTTTGCGTGAGGGGCAAGTTTAGTCAGCTGGCCCGAGGCAACAGGGGCCTGATGGTAGTCAAAGGATTAAAACAACAAAAGATATTTCAAGAGCTCGGACTGTATGCCATGGCCCTGGAGAACCTGCCAAACTTTAAAGACATTTGCGATGGAACCTTTCCCGACCCCATGCATGAGGGTGTGCACGAGGAAGAGGACATTTCATACTGCACCATGGTAAAATCGTACCAATTTGCCAAATACCTGCAGCAATTTAATAAGGTGCATGCTGAATGGAGCTACAAAGTGTCGGCATTGACACAGTAAAGGGACATTGGCCCGGAAAAAGGGGGATCGAATCGACACAACAGTCGATTCGGTCCCCCTTTTTTCGGGTCACATAATGTACCAAGATTGACAGGTACATTTTAAAAACTTTTGCTGTTGGATGCAGCAATATTAAATTTATCCGTATTTTAAAACCTTGTGCTGTTGAATGCACCAAGATTGAAATGCACATTTTAAAAACGTGTGCTGTTGGATAAATTTATCCGTATTTTAAAAACTTTTGCTGTTGGATGCACCAAGATTATCCGTATTTTAAAACCTTCTGCTGCAGCAAGATTGAGTTTATTCGTATTTTAAAAACGTGTGCTGCACCAAGATTAAATTCATCTGTAGGGTGGAACCTTGGTGCTGAATCGTGCTGTTGGATGCCATCAATGTCTGGTGATTCAAGTTTGAAAAAGCATCAGCCAATAGGAATCGATTCACGTGACCCCAGCAGAGTATAAAAGGCGAGCGCTCCAGAGACATTCTCACTCAGCAACATGTCTTCTCTAGCGTTTTTTGCTCATGCTAACGTATTTCACCATGGTGGTCAACCTGTGCCGGTCGAACTGTCCATTGCCAGCATACCGGAGGATGGCACAGAGCCCAAGGTGATTTGTATCACGGTGGATCACTCCAACCTCCTCACGACAGACAAAGACAGACGGGCTAATCGTTACATTAACGAACGGCTCAGCTTAAAGAGCCACCTGCCCGGATCTGTGCCTCTCGAATACCTGGATTTCTGCGTCAGGGGCAAGTTTTGTCAACTGGCCCAAGGAAACAGAGGCCTCATTGTCGTGAAGGGCTCGGATCAGCGGAAAATCTTTGAAAAGTTGGGACTTTTTACAATCAATCTGGAAATATTGCCTCATTTCCGGGACTTGAATGACCACAGCCTGCCTGACCACCTGCACGATGAGGTGCACGAGGACTTTAACATTTCCGAGTGCACCATGGTGAAATCGTATCGATTTGCACGATACCTGCAGTATTTTAACAAGCTGCAGGCTGAATGCAAAAAACAGACGGCTCATTTAGTAGAGTGAGTCAAAAAAAATTTTTACCGAAAAAAGGGGGATCGAGTCGACACAAGAGTCGACTCGGTCCCCCTTTTTTCAAGACACACAATATGCCAACATTGGATAGCATCTTTTTTAAAACTTGCACCAGTCAATAGGAATCGTTTCACATGACATTATTAGAGTATTAAATACACCAAGATTGGAATAATATAGATTAAACTTACGTATTGTGTCGTCTTCACACCCAGATGAGAGAGCGTGTCTCGTTGAGTGGGCATATCCTCTGTTTTCTCACCGAAATTGGAGGGCTTGTCTCGTTGAATTGGCATGTTTTCTGTTTTCTCATCGAAATTGGAGGGCTTGTCTCGTTGAATTGGCATCTTTTCTCACCAAAATGCATGTTAGGGCTTGTCTCGTTGAATGGACTGATCCCCCGTTTTCTCACCAAAATACATACATTTCATTTGGGGCCGAATGAATGAGCAATACATTGCATCCATCACAAAATAACACAATTACCAACCTTGTAAATAAAAATCCCGTGGGAGACGTATTATACATTTCAAAAAGGTCGTTTTCCATTTCCAATCATTTTTTGAAAGGGTCACGGTGCTCAGCTATTTTTTCGACCGACTGTATCTCTATGTTGTAGTGGCTGCGGTAGCTGAGTGGTATAGGTATCGGATCTTGGCTTGCTTTATCATGAGTTCGAACCCAGTACCACTAAAGACCCGCCGTTTAGGGCAGCGATGCACGTTAAATCTGTCGAGAGCTGAAACATCTTCCCGTTGGTGTGGTGTGGTATTTAGGAGAGGGGGGTGCCAGCTCAGGTGTTGTACATGTCACTTGATCATAGTTCAAAATTACATGGTTCGTCGCCAAAAGCCCTCGTGTAGCTGAACAGTGCGACGCTAATATTCACTCACTCACTCATTCACAAGTTCAATAATTTGTAAACAAAATCCACCGGAGCTTGATTTCTAGTCTGGTAAGACGCGAAAAACCGGGTCTCTAATTCTGCCTTATTTCGTACGGCCGAAAACTTTCCTTCAACGCCTGTTCTAACTGATCGAAATCAGTCTCCTCACCCTGCTCCAGGGTATAACCTAATACCTCGTACCTATCTTTAGCGCGTCCCGTGAGGTGACCCTTCAAATATGCACAGGCTAGACTTGTGGGTATGTAATAAAATATTAGATTGCTCTCAATACCCTCAAAGAACTGATCCACATTCTCGGATCCAGAGAAAAAATTCGGGTAAGACCCTTACACCTGATCCTACTACTACCTCGGGGTTAGGGAAATTAAACTGCCCTTGGGAAAAATTAGTTGGGCACCATTAATATTTTTCATTATAAAATTAAGAGATTAAGTAATGTTTCATAATGTTACAGAGTCATCCACCTTTCAACTTTATAAATGATTTAGGTTAATTTAAGAGAATTAGTTGAAGGAATAATGAAGAGCAGGAAAATAATAATAATATAATGTTAATGATTGTTTATATCACGTTAAAAAATTGTTAGATAGTAAAGAAGATAGTAAGATTTTCTTGCCTTGTAATTTTTTTTGGGGGGGGGCCGGCCCTGTTTCCCATGACGATTCTGTGGCATAAATAAATAACTGTTCATCTACTGATAACTTGAATAAAATAGTGTCAAGCTGTGAATCAATTTGAAATATAAAAGATTGATTTTTAAATAAGTTTTGACATGTGTTACTGATTTTCCTAGAAATACTCTGTGTGTTGATTGTAGATCTACGGGAAAGGTGTGATGTCACTTTAATTGGAGATCTAATGTCACTCTTATGTTTGTAAATAAATCCCATAATTTCATTAAAAATGGTGAAAATTTTGTGAACAGCTCAATAATCCATTTTTTGTGCTATGTGCTACACCATCTGTCTTGAACGAATTTATTAACTTGAGCTGTTTTTTCATTGGTTGTTTCTGTTTATAACGGATGTTTTTCGCGGGAATGGAAAAGGTCTGTCGTCATTTTAGTTTTGTGGATTTTAAAAGAATTTAAAGACATGCATATTAAAAGTATTGTATTGGAAGGTTTCAAGTCATACGGTACAAGACAAGAAATTCACGGATTTGATCCTGAGTTTAATGCAATCACAGGATTAAATGGAAGTGGTAAATCAAATATTTTGGATTCCATATGTTTTGTTCTAGGTATTCAAAATTTACAACAGGTAAAATACATTTCTCTATGGAAATTTATGATTAAATGCCTTTGTGTTTTGTTTCTTAAATGTTGTTAAATTTTTATGTTTACCATACTTAAAATTTTTATACAGGTTCGTGCTACTAATTTAACAGAACTCGTATACAAAAATGGTCAAGCTGGTATCAATAAGGCAGTCGTTAGCATTACTTTTGATAATAGGGACCCCCATACAGCTCCACTTGGATACTTGAATCAGAAGGAAATTGTAGTTACTCGTACTGTAAGTACAAATTGTGTTTTTCAATTATAATTTTGCTTTTAAAAGCAATGCATATTAATTAATTTGGTTGAAGAATCGATTTTTGTTTTTTAATATAATTATCGTATATCGCTTTTTTTGGTAAAATCCTAGCAGAACCCACTGGTGTTTTTTGGTGCCACTATTTTTTCGCCAAATCGCGCCAAATTGAGAAATAAGTTTTTCAAAATGCCATCAAAGACAAAAAACTCTTGGAAACCGTATATGTCAAAGGGAGGGGGGGACGAAATGGGCAAAGAGCAACAGTTGGTTGGTACGAAAAGTTCAAAAATCATGAAATGAACAGGGTTTTAGGAATGGCATCAGGGATGCCTGAAAACCGTTGGTAGTAAATGTTTTACATTAAAAAAAGGATGAAATGTGCTTTTTGCAAAGATAAAATCGAAGAAATGCATGCAATTAATCATTTTAAAAAGATAAAAACGGAGAAACCAATAAAATTCATTTTAAAAAAGCTCTCTAAAACCAGTGTGTAGTACATGATTTACATTAAAAAAAAAGGATGAAATGAGCGTTTCGCAAAGATGAAATCGAAGAAATACATGAAATGAATCATAAAAATTTTTAAAAGGCACTTACGCTTGCAGTTCGTCTGCATGTGAGGTGTTCGTATGTGTGTGTGATTTCCTTTCTCAAGCCATTCTTAACAAAACCAGTGCCAGAGCAAACCTTCTCGAGCGAAGTCGGGTCAAAAAGATTTTGTCTGAAAAAGGCGATTTCCGTTTCACCCTTTTTTTTAGGGTTGCCATTTTTTCGGCGTTTGAAAATCCAATTTTTTGATGTGAAATGGTAGGGTTACTATATTGTAACTTGTATCGCTAAAATTTTGGCGTCAATAAAATTTGGCGACAGAAGTAGGTCCTCCTAGCGTGTACCTTTCTTATTTCAAAAACTTTGACTTCAGATTATTATTTGATTGTTTTGAAAGCATTTTCCTATCCTCTTAATATGAACAAAAAGGGTGAAAAAAAGCCAAATTGCAGTCACAAACTGTGCATAAACAAAGAAAAAAACCATAAAAACATTTTATGCTTTCAAATCATGTAATGTAAAACTTAGTGTTTCTCCATACTTCGAGATTTCCCACACTCAAGTCTTCATTTTAATTTTACTATATTTTTTTGTAAATAATCTTTGTCATAATTTTTTTGATTAATTTAAAACTTTATTAATATGTATTGTCAATGAAAATTTTGGAAAAAAATTGAATAGTGCTTACAAAATTTATTTCCGAAGGTAAGTGATATTTTTTTGTATAATTTCATATTAAGTTGAAGGAAAAACGTTGTTACATTCTAGTTTTAATGTAAATGACAACTTTTGTTGTAATTTAAAAGGGTACCAAAAATTACGATGTTAGGACTGCAATTTTATTATTTACGCTCGTTTTTTCTTAAGTTAAACTTAGCAACACAAACGCTTTGTCCTGAGGTGCAAGTCCTGCCGCATTTATCCCATCCTTAGGAAGCATCTCATAGAAAGGCGTGTCATCCTAAAGAGGTTAATAGGTGTTGGTTGAAAAGATTGCATAACCATCTCCTTACAATCAGTGAAACAAAGTAGGAATGTACATTTTGTCAACTGTGTTACTTCATAATTTGTTGAGTTATCTAATTTACTGTTGTTGTTAGTAATGCCTCCTGTCTGAAGTGGTCAGTTCTAGGCCTATGAATTTAACCATGCCAAAGGGCTAGATAGTTAAAGCGTAGAACAGGGGGGAAGGAGGGGCGCCCTTTGGATTTGGTGGTTTTCTTTGGATACCGCGGTGAAATAACAAATTCATTCTGGCACACTGTATAATTAGGTTAACCCTTGGTTTTTAATATGTGTTCTTATGCAGATAAGGTCACATGTTCTTTTAAATTAATTACTATTGGTTAATTAAAAAAAATTGTGGATGTTTTGAACACAAGCAGACGATTTTCAAATTAACAATTCTTTCATTCCGTTTTTATTTTAATTTTCATTTTGCATTTAGATTTTGTCCATGAAGAATATTTTGAAATGTTATGCAATTTTTTAATATTAGATTTTCCTGTTTTTTGTTTGTTTGATGCTAGTTTGATATCAAGGGTAATAGCGCCAATTTGTTGTTTATGTTCGGCAAGATGAGTGATAACATTACAATATGGTTCCCTTAATATTTTAATCGTCTGTCGATGTTGTTGCCATGGGGATAACGTATATTAGAAATAACTTTTGGTGGTTTTTTCCTGCTGTAGCCCTATTAATTTCAGACTATTTTAATAAAAAATTTTAATTTCTGTAAAAATGTAACCATTTTCAGTGTAATTTTTCTATTGTTTGCGTCTTCTGTTAAATTCTGTGCTATTTTCGAATATGGATATTTCTAAAATGAGTGAGTACTAGAATATTTTTTCTTAGAAGAATAAGTGTTGTGCTTTTAATTATCGCTATAAATTGTTTATTTTCATTTTATTTTACGTTTTATAACTGTTTTTTTTTACGTTCTTTGTTCGATGCAATTCGCTGAAGGAACTTGCAGTGCAAGTTCATATTGCAAGCTTTCACTATGTAATTAGAATTCTTAATTAATTTTAACATACATTATGTCATTTTATTCATAATGTAATACAAAAATGCAATTATTACTATGTGTAATAATCATATAATATTCATTATTTATAATTGCTTCTTTTAGCATTTATTTATAAATATTATTACATATTTTGTTATTTATAATTAATATTTATTTATAATTGTTATTTATTTATAATTATGTTGGTAAACTCCTAGGAGAGCCCCCACCCTTGGCGTCAAACCGGAAAAAGCGCCAAGCGAAAACGAAATGGCGCCAAGCAAACCCGACAACGGTGACAAGTAAATATAGCAGTATAAGATGGATGCGCAATGAAAATATATGTAAACAATACAGAAATTTAACATTTAAGATAAAAAAAATATAACAACAGCACTTACTTTCTTATTGTTGATCCTTCCCAAGTGGAGGGTAAAGTGTAACAACTGCTTTTAAAAAATTCTGGAAAGTCTCGTCGCTGAGTGAGTGATCGCGAGAGCGCCGCCATAAATACTCAGCGAGGTAATGGTCGAACATGCCTTCTGCATGGCTGGTGTGATTACGGAGAAAACGTTTTATTGCCGATTAACTTACTATTGGAAAACCACGAATTCTTTCTTATACTTCTGCAAACATCATGCGTATTCACACCTTTTTTTCGACATCTCCATTCAAATCCATCCAAAACAACACTCTTTCGTTCATTTAATCCCATTTGCTCATTACATTTAGGACATTCATAACTTGAAGCAATTAATCCTTCTTTCATACACCATTCAATCAATTCTTTCTTGCCTCTAGCATCCAATAACGTAAAAAATTCTAACGTGTATTCACTGACAAGCGCAGCCATACTTTCAACCCGGTGCCCAACAACAAAATGAAATTTGAAATGCGCGCCCACAAATGACGAAAATTCTAGAAAAAGTTAGGGTTGCCATATGTTGTATTTAAAAGCAAGGTTACCATGACGGCGAAATTATCGCCAACCAAAGTAATTCGCGCCAAGGGTGGGGGCTCTCCTAGGTGTGAACCATTATGTTATTTATTTGTAACTATTTTTGTTTATTTATAGCTATTCATGTTATTTATGTATAATTATGTAATACGAGTAATCATTATGTATTTATTTTTTTACAATTTGACGATTATTCTTTTTATAATTACTATTAAATTATATTATGATTATTATTTCTAATAACTGTTATTAAATTGTACTATATGAATATATATATAAAAATGTTGTGTTGGTTTGTGTATGTGCGCATAACTCAAAAAGTTCTGCATGGATTAATCTGAAATATTGACACAACGTTGCATTTGTCTCTGGTTAGGATTTTATGTACTTTTTATTTTGAAATTCTCTCTAAATTTTTTAAAATTTAATTTTTAAGTTATTTTTTGGTGTTATGACGTCATACGAAGTCACGATTCGCTCTGAATGCGAAAATTTAAACTTTACGCTTAGATTTTTCCAAATTATTGTATAACTCTTCTATGGTCATGTTTATGCGGTTTGATATTTATCTATTTATTGTCCTTTGATACGTAATTGGGATTATTTTTCTAATAAATCTTTTTTTAAAAAATATTCTTTCAAGAACTCAACTTTTCTTTTGCAGGTTTGGCAACAGTTGGATAGCATTATCGCGGGATGTTTACGACTTTGATTAAATTCTACATCGTGTTTTTTCTGTAATTTTAAGCTAAATTTATTTCTCTTTATTAAGCGAAAATGAAACTAACATAATTGACTTCTATACGCTACTTATTTTTCTACCAAATAGTTTCCGTCAACCATTTACCTGAAATAAACATACGTAGCCAAATGCTGCGATATAACATTCAATGTTTGGAAACAATATTTTGTTCCCACTTGGAGATATTTTAATGTGACGAAATTAATCGACGGAGTTTTTAATAGGAATGTTTTTTTCTTTTTTAGACAACTTTTTAAACTTCATTTGATTCTTACGTATTATCGCAACAATCGCCAACTTTAATGATAACTCGCAAAGTTGGCCATTCCATTTTCGCAGATGTTGTACACGCGGAATTGGCAATCGTACTTCGTTTTATACAATATCGCTAATAGGTTGCAATAATACGTAAGTACCTTTCATTTGATGTTAGTATTGAAACACAAATGTTAAAACTAAGATTTTCTGATTTTGAGTCATCAAAATATTGCACCTTATTTTGTTTTTCATTGCTTTATAAGATTATTACCTTCTTAAACAGATTCCATTAGTAATTTGTTAAAAAAAATACTGGAAGTTATTATGGTTTGTTTTTGTCAGGGACGTAGAGCTACCGCTGTATCAATGATGCAGGAGCCCCAACGAATGTTATTACAATTCCACTTACATGGTGCTCATATCTGAAAAAGAGCCACAAAGGAATTCGGATACAAGGCCCACTCAGAGCTGTTTTGTAATTTCATGTTTTTCTTTAAACCTTCACTTTTACTGCAGTCAATCGGCTTGAGTACATAAAATTGTATTGCAGAAACTCGAACTTAGGTCATATATCATGCTGGCCAAGCAAACGCAATGCGAGGGATAAATGCTGATCAAATTAGAGTAAGCATCAGTGAATGAGCAAAACAGACAGAGGGCTCGAATACATGTTGAGGAAGCAGGTTGTCATAAGTTTGTAATTATTTTTTCAAATTTTACTTTCGCGTTGATAAAGATAGTCCAGCTCTTTTTATGTCAATTACTGTTCGTATTGTATATCATTTTTCAATTTGTTTTTAAGCACAGAATATTTCCTTTAATAATTTTTATATATAAAATACTAAATTTAATTCTGTACACTATGTATGTGTTTAGCGAGTAGTATACCGATTAAAATCTTCCACCTACCATAAAATCCGGCTTATAACGTGCACTTTGAACACAAAAAATAAGATCGAAATTTACAGGTGTGAGTTATACGCTGGGTATAAAAATGAGGGCTTTAAAAATTAAAAAATAAATGAGCATAAAAAAGTTTAACTTCTAAATATTTCGAAATACTATTTATTTAAAAGACATGACATTCTTATTGAAGTTAAAAGGTGGTAGTTCTAAAAGTATACTATTTTTGCAATTGTTTAGATAAACACCTTGAATAAATCTTTTCTAAACATAACATTGTACATTTCAGGTTTCTTCGTAAAAAAAGGGGTGCACATTATATAGCGAATATACCTAAAATTTAAAAATTCAGCTTGAAAGTTTGGGTGTGCGTTAAATGCCGGATTTTACGGTATTTTATCTTTCTCCAATAAATCTAAATTAAATTAATATATAATTTTTTATGGTACTTATATTTTTTCTTTAGTCGGCCATATACTGCAATATGCATTCAATAAGGGAAGAACATTCAATGCCTGTTTGTGCACAATAATACTTTTTTGCACTGGGTCGTGAATTTTTCCACGAAATAGTTATTGTAGTTTTTAATAGTTGGGGCAATAACATTACTCACGAAATATCTATTTTGTGTAATTTCAAAATTTTATTTCGTGTTACTGTGAAATATAAATGGGAAAATTAAGATTTTCTGATGTATATTTTATGTTTGTTTTGATATTTATGTATTATCGCAACCATATTGGCAACATTAGCACTTAATGATATAGTTGCAACAGTACCCAAGAATCTTTGTTTGCACCTTTTTTTTGGTGATTTTATCAAAATGATAATTTGTTGTTAATTGGTTTTTGATTGCTTTTTTTTCATTTAAGTTTGTTATAGCTAGCTAGCTGTACCCAATCATGTTTTCCTGTGGCTCAGTCTGGTTAAAAAGAAAGAAACGAGAAAGCACGCATTTCTAATATCTTTAACTGCTTGCACTTGAGGTATGATTTTTTTTATAAAAAAAATGTGGAAATATACATTAACAAAACTTTTCTTAACAGATTTATTTCATTTGTAATTTGTTAACAGAGTACTCCCAAGTTATTATGGTTTTTTTTGTCATGGTATGAATCTAAAATTATTTGCATTGTCTTCATAGAAGAGGTGCCAAGTTTGAAAACAAATTAAATGACTCTTCTTGAGGTGAAAGGGTTAATTTTACAATGCTTATGAGTAGACATTTTGTGTTGCTTCATTGTATATATACAGAAATTGTCTGCTGTGCCTGCTTTAGAGCAGTAGTTGCCATTTTTCAACACTTCATGAACTACTTAATGTATAACTTTATAATTAGCGTTTCACTAATAGGATTGACCACTATGTGGTGGAGCACTATAGCTATATTTACGTCTTTATTTAATCTTCTATGCCCTGAAAATAAGCGGTAAAATCCTAGGAGAGCCCACACCCTTGGTGACAAACCAAAAAAGGCGCCAAGCCAGAACAAGATGGTGCCAAGCGAAAGCGACAATGGTGGCAAGGAAATATAGTGGGATAAGGTGGATGCATAATGAAAATATATGTAAGCAATACAGAAATTAAACATTTGAGATAAAAAATATAAAAACAGCACTTACTTTCTTACTGCTGATCTTTTCCGAGTGGAGGGGACAGCGTAACAACAGATTTTAAAAAAGTCTTAAAAGTCTCATCGCTAAGCGAATGATTGTGTGAACGCCGCCATATTTATTCTGCGAGGTAATGGTCGAACATATATTCGGCGTGGCTAGCACGATTTCGAAGAAAGCGTTTTATTGCCGACCATGTTACATCATGCTGATCATTACATTTAGGACATTCATAACTCGAAGCAATAAATCCTTTCTTCATACACCATTCAATCAATTCTTTCTTACCTTTCACATTCAACAAAGTAAAAAATTCTAAAGTAGATTCCCTCACACACGCAACCAGCCCGGAGACCAACAACAAAATGAAATTCGAAATGCGCGCCCACAAAATACGAAAATGCTAGAAATAAGTTTGTCGTATGTAGTGTTTAAAAGTAGGGTTACCAAGCTGGCACAATTATCGCCAGCCAAAGTAATTCGCACCAAGGGTGTGTGGGCTCTTCTAGGAGTGAACCAAATAAGCTTCATGAAAAGCAACAATCAACCAATTGAAGTGTTTTGCCTACAATTTTCCAAAAAATGGTTGAGGTTACCAAAAATCGCTAACCTCAGGAATTTTGTTTAGTTATTTCAGTAACTAAAAGCTTTTAGTAAAGAATAATTCGTGTTCCGTAATATGTTTTGTTGTTCATCTTTTTTTAAACTGAATCTTCATAAAAGTATAAATAATTTCCCAATTTTTCTGCATACCATCCAAAATTTTTCACGCATCACCAATTGGTGGCTGCTACTCTGTAACACACATCAGTAATTATGTATTAGCATCACTGTAACAAAATTGGTGCCATGTATATCGTACCTTAATATCTAAACAATAAAGATTCTAACATTTTTTTTTATGAAAAAAGAAATGGAGGGAAAATGTTGCGATTTGCATGGCGGTAATTTGGCTGTGGTGATGCTAATATTTAAGTACACAGATAACAAATAATTGTCCATGTGAAAAGCTGTCTGTGTCTAGATATGAGCCACTCTGTTTTTAAGATAGGCCCTTAACTTTGTTGATAACAATTGCTAATACTAATCGAATTATGAATTGCGAAAATACTCCCATCATTATCAACACTTTGTCGTAGTTTTCTGCTGCAAAATCCGTGTTTATATTGGAATTTCCCTGGCGTATTCGATTAAAAATACCTTCAGCCTCTCATTGCGTTGAATTTCAGCTGTGTCAATTGATGCACGTTTAAAGTTAAATATTTCATTAGCATTTTTTTTTCATGTTTTGAAATTTTATGTTTTTGTTTTAATTTTCTTTTCAAGTGTAATTTTAAGTTTTTAAGAAAGTTTATATGCTTTGTTTGAATTTTTTTCTTTTTAAGTGCAGTCAATTGGCTTCACTAGATAAAAATAATGCTTTGCAGGAAATCAAACTTAGGTTGTCATGCTTGCAAGGCAAAAGTACTACAATGAGTGTAATTGCACATCAAACTGAGAAAGAATGGATATCAGCAAACGAGAAAAGCAGACAAAGAATGTCACAAACACGGGCTGAGGGCGCAGCAAAGCAACATGCAGCCAGACTTGAGGAAGCTCATTTGCGAGCACATCATTCGTGTTTTACAACATCGGAAAGATGTTGAACAAAAACAGCGCATCTGCATCAAACATGACTTTATGGTGAGCAAACACACAATAACAGTCAACTTGCATTCCGGTACAACCCAGTGGAAGATTCTAGGTTCAGGCAGCATGTTCTCATTTTACACAATGATGGAAGTGTATCCTTATTGCAATGTTCTGGAATTTAAGGGAGAAACCAAAGGAATGTTTTGTACCACTGAAAAAATTAAACTGCCTGAACTCGGAGAACAGAGCCATTACAAATTTTGCTTGCTAGGATATACTGCGGAATCAAAACATTTCCTATATGACATCAGGAAATACAATTCATGTTTCCAAGTGACATTGTTTGGATAAATGTGCATTTGTGAACACACCTCCGATTTAATAAAAATATCCATAAGCATTGTAAAACTAACCCAATTCCCTCAATGAATCCAGAGTGGAGCCATTTAAAATTTATCTTCAAACTTGAGGTCGCCACTTTAAAGACAATGTAAATAAATTTAGGTTCATAACATGACATAAGGACAAAAATAAGCTGTAAAAACTTCAAGCATTTGGTTAACAAATTATAAATATCAGTTTAGGAAAGTTTTTCGTATATATATTTTACATTTTTTTTTATAAAAGATCATACGTGCAATGCAAATTATTTAACATACTGAAAATATGTCCTTTCTGTTAAACAAGACTGAGCCACAGCAACGCGTGGCAGGGTACAGCTAGTTATATATAACTATGATAAAATATACGATTATTATATGCTTCTTATAATACTATTATTGTTACTTGTTACTTTTTATTACATATTATTGATATTTATTATTTATTGATTGATCTAGGTTATTCTCAATCTCTTCCTTTCTTCTCTATTTGAAATACATTTTAATGCATTTCAAAACAATTCTTTAAAATTATTGTGTATCATTAAATTATACCGCTAGGCTGCCATATTGGATTCCATTCCAGCAACAAGAAGCGCTGCTTGGCGCTATTACTCCTGATATCAAACTAGCTCCGTTTGTTCTTTCAACTTATCCTGTAGAACCAGTGTGGGCATTAAGTCGATTGCGATCGACCAGTGGACCGCCAAGACATTTTGGTGTGACCGCCTTTAAATAAGACCTAAGAAGCGCATACTAACAGAAATACACTAACAGAAATGCCTTCGAAAGTCAGTGAACTGGCAATCATCGTACGTGTTTATGCAATTACTATTAAGGCTGTCCTCGGTGAAAGTACGGGAGCTTGAACTAAACGGGAAGCGCATTTTCATACAGAAAAGTGCCTCAATTTCCATTGAAATTTGCAATATCCCTTTTCATATCTCTGTTTACAATATAGTGTTTTCAAAAATGTAAAAATATTCCATGAATGCGTTTTGTTTCGTTTTAATTCGGGAAGGCATAGTTCATTCAACATTACGATACTAGAGAAAAAACACGGAACACATTTTATACCAGAAAAAATTAATCAACTCGGTTAAAAATGGGAAGTATGATAAAAAAATACTGCTCTTTAAAGGATAGTGAGGCCAAAATATCATATTAATTTTTCATTTCTTTTATATCTGAAAAAATGTTCCAAATTCGTGTCCTATTCTTTAACATTAACCGAAAACAGCCTTAAAGTCTCGCTTCAGGAAATCAATATACCTGTCAGAGATTCTTCAAAATTTCCTTATTCAAACAACAAAATCCACCTTAACATAAAAAAACAAGAATGACCACTAAGTAATCACCAACCACCCATGCCAAAAGTCTGCGTACAGTTGCAAAATAGAGCTTTAAAAGGCATTTAAATGTGTGATAGTTGCTCCAATTCGGTTTTATAAGTAATTATAAACTTCTATAATGCGATTCATTAAGGATTTGAGACTTAAATAATTATGTGATTCCCTGGCAGGCAACGGAAAATAGATCATTGTATTACTGAAAGAAAAATAATCTTAAATCTTTTGAAAAGGGGGAAAATTTTTAAAGCAATTGCTGAAACTGTTAATAGAAGACATACATTCATTGATTCAATAAGTCTTCATAAACTACAAATCAACTAAAATTTTAATGTTCAAGCCAAGACCCGGCCAACCGTCTGTATTGTCACCTCGAGAATCTTGCTTTGTAATACGCTTTATAAAAAATCAAAGACAGTAAAGCTTCACAAATAGCTAAAAGTGTGGCTGAGATCTTGCAAAAAAAGTGTGATTTTAACTACAATTCGAAGAGAACTGAAAAATGAGGACTATCATGGCCGAGTTGGAATCAAGAAGCCATTCATCTATCGAGTGAACAGAGCTAATAGAATGACATTCGCCAAAAAAACGCCTAAATGGGACACATAATTATTGGGAAAATGTTATATATTCAATTGAAAGTAATTTTTGTATTTTCAGCATCAAAAAGGATAAAAATATGCCAATAAAAATTCCTGCACAGATCTTGAGAAAAAAAAGTCTTCGACTCTCAAACATGGAGGAGAAGGCATAATGTTTGGGGGTGCATAGGAAGCCTTTGGGTTGGAAATCTGAAATTTATTCAATCTGCAATGTACAAAACTGATTACTTGAACTTTTTGAAGTAAAATATAAGGGAAACTGCCGAGAAAATTGCAGTGAGTGATGATTTTTACTTTCAGCAGGACAAAGGTACCAAGCAAATGGCTTACAATGTGCAGCTATGACTGTTCTACCATGTCCCAAACTAATTCCGTGAGCCATCCTAGTCCCCAGACCTAAGCACAATACAGGATTTGTGGGATTTACTCAAGTGAATAATCAGGGAGAATGTAATAACATTCAAAGACATTCTCAAATCTGTCGCTGTAAAAGAATGGAACAAAGTAACCACAGATGAGACTACTAAGCTAGTTGAATCCCTGCTAAATATGTTGAGAGAGTTACAGAAAGAACAGAATAAAACTTAAAAAGTAACTTTTAGTTACAATCCATTAAGGTCTTTTACCAGTGTACACAGACTTTTGACGCACACGATTTGTGCCGTTCTCAAGTTATAAATATTTGTATTATTTTATGTAATCAGGTGATTTTTGCTTATACTATTTGAATTTACGACGCTAAAGGAATCAATAAAAATAGTAATCATTCAGAAAGACTTCATTTAATTAGTGATCTTTGCATGGATATGAAAGATGATGGCCTGTACGCAGGTTTTCTGAGGAAAGTGTATTTGCTCTAACCATCTGCAATAAGCTCAGTTTCCCCCATCCAAAGAATTTTTCCCTCTTCGATGCAAAGCCGCACCCGATTTTCAGTATCAAAAACATAAGCAAAAGAGTGAGGCTTATACTTCAATAAATACGGTTGTTAGAATTAAGTGTGAATTTCTTTTTAAAAACCTTTCTCTCTCTGAGCTATATTTTTCTACCATTTTGTTATAATGATGAAAACATAGAATTTGCCGAAGAAAGAAAAGCAATTAAACTTTTTTTTAAGGAAAGGAAATATACCAACAGCTTTTTCGACCAAATGGTCATGCTATGCAGATGGAAACAAATAAGAAATGCTGCTGAAGTGTTCTGATATTCATGTGATGCTTTAACTCTTAAGCTCCATGACACCTAGGCGACTGTGTAAACCGTGAAACTTTGAAAAAATTAGATGTAGACCGTAACCTGGAAAAGTCTGCCCTCCTATGCCGTAGAGTATGTCTGAAAGGTAAGGTTTGCATTTTTTTTTCTATGTGGAACGAAAGGGGAAATTGTCTATTATACAGTTGTGCTTACAAAAAAGATTGATTGCATTAACTGCTGAATGTTGGGTTTGCAAGAAGGCTATGCATCTGATTAAAAAAGGATTTGAATGATGTATATATTTGAGAATGTTGAAAGACAGTAGCGAATGTGCATCCTATCAAAAGATCTGTAAAGAAAAATAACCTATTTGAAGAATGTAAGCTGAGTATCTTTGAGATTTTCATGTTAACGAATATGTGGGTGCGAAAGGCCGCCCGTGACTTCATTTCTTTCGAACTTAATGTTTTGAAGAAAACAGTCATGAATTGGATGAGTTTTTGCAGAGAGGTATGTATGGAAATGTGTGTGAAAGCAACTTACCCTTCTTTAGAGGAACTTTCCAGAGCGCACAGGTAAGCTTTTTTCTTTAATATTCTAATTTATGATTTCCTTTTACTTAAAAAAGTACAATTTTTTTACTTCATGCATTACTGTTTATAAATATTTTTTTAAACTTCACATTAATATTTCTTTATTTTTATTGAAAAATTACAATTTGTAAATTCTCAGAACACTTAGCGTTAAATTATGTTGCTTGGCTATAGATTCCGGTTGCCAAAAAAATTGACATTGCTGCTGTTCTACACTTAAACTGGGCTAGATGTATGCCTGTCGTTAGTCATAGCTTTGAGCACCATCAGGCAACTTTATGTTTTTGCTTGGTTCCACCCCAATTTTGAGGGAGAACATCCTGGGGTGGTCAGGGGCTTGCCACCTCTCTTCCGCTTTCACGAACCTCATGAGAAGACTTGCAGCTTAACGGCTATTTAGAGTACCTCCAAGCCGCTAAGGAACTATACATTTACAAAGATCCATGCCTTCTATGGGATTCAAACTCAGGCCCTACGGCATAGTAGTCAGTACCACTAACCACTATACCGGATGGGTGACTCAATGCTTACTGGATATAGTAAAGTAGACATATATTGCATCATTGTTTTTACAAGGAACCTTTTAAGAAAAATTCACCGGATAACTAGAACTGACATTTTTATTTGTAAAAACTGAAGCAATTTTTAAAAAATTTTTTTTTCTTTAGGATTTCAAAAAGTATCTGCATTTTTTATAGTAAATAATCAGCAGATATAATACTTGAATACTAATTATTTTGTAATTAACATTTCTATGTGAACTTTTGATTGCAGTGAAATCTTTTCACAATATTAAATGGAATATTCATAACGGCATCTATATCACTTGGTTGCAATCCAAAGTATATTTTAAGATTTTATGTGGTAAATGCATTATATAAAGCAAACCTTTTCATTTTTTGTAAGATTGTACCTTGCTCCTTTGGCAAGAAACGTCATCGTTGCTACATTTTACTAATAGTAATAAATTTACTTATGCTATAGCGATTTCTTATGAAGGAATAAAAAATGTTCTTATAATGAACAATTTATTAACTTTTACATCTCTCCTTTCTTGTTTGATTGCTGGATTTTGTTAGCACTGTGTCCTTTTTTAATACCTATCAAATATAATAGTCCAAAATATACCATCCTATTAATTCATGAAACATTTTAGCAATCCCTTTGTATTGAGTGAGTAATTCTGCTTATCTCTTAACTGATCTATATGCTAGTTTGCATATTTCAAAATTTCATTTCCCCTATGTTCACACTTTTCATTTTTTCAGCTCTTGTATATTCTTCTTGCCATTCCTTGCTTTTATTTTTATCAATACGAAAATCGCTTTCTTAAATAATTCTTCTAGATCCGGGGTGGGCATTAAGTTGATTGCGATCGACCGGTGGATCACCAAGACATTTTGGGGTGACCGCCTTCACATAAAATCTTATACACGCTTACTAAAAGAAACACAGATGGTAGCCAAGATAATGAAAACACCCGTGAATAAAACTTCAAATCAAATTTGAGAGACATTTTCAAGAATTTACTAGACTAGAATCCCACAAAAGTTGCATTCATGGGTTATTCATTTGGCAATGTTGATGTGAAAAATATAACTAAATATACACTAGCTAAAAAAGTCTGCATTCACGTACTATTGCTTGCATGAACAATGAAAAAAAGTTTAAAAACTGGAATTTAAAAAACAAATTTTAATTAGATTTTTAGTTCATTTTAAGTATTGTGAATAACAAAAGTATATTTGGTTTGTTGTCATAGATTTTAAAATAGACAGGTTTGTAATGATAATAACAAAAATCAGGTAGAAAACGAAACGATTATCCTAATCAGAGTTTGGTGGCACTTTCCTTTAAATTGTTTTTTAGGACATCAAAGTAATCATATTTGTTCATAATTGATTATATATACTCCAACTTGCCAACATCATTGCTCGCTATGCGCCCCGACACCATGACTCCACCGCTGCAGGGCTTTACCGTTGGTACTAAATGCTCTTTTTGAAGCACTGTGCAAGGTTTTCTCCAGACTAATTTACAACCTTTTATGCCGAAGATACAAAATTTGCCCTCGTCAGAGAATATCACAGTCCTCCAGAACTCAAGAGGCTTGTGTATATGATCTTTTTCAAAGGCTATCCACTTAAGCCGTTTGGTCATTGAAATATAAGGCTTTCAGCGAACCACTACACTGGTGTCTGGCCTTTTTCAAGATTTTTCTTTCAGTATCCGCCCAAATATTTTTGTTAAACTGCTGTGAATGTCTGTTGCTATTTAAGTTGCAGACACACAGATTTTTTTTCACCATTGATGCTATACTTCGTTTTTCTCTGATTGTGAGTTTAGATGTACGACTTAAAAGAGGTTTGGATGTGTAAACTCTTGCAGATTTAAAGTTATAAATAACATGCTGGATAGATGAATACTGCCATCCAACAGATCTGGCTATATCCCGATGACTTTTTCAATCTTTTCACATTTTCACATTGATATTATGCTCACTGGTACTAATTTCCTTTTTATTTTCCATGTCCTTGAATTGCTTCGTATCTCACAAAAACGTAACAATTATTGCGTCATAATTTTCTTAAGCTATTTTACTTGATAACTAAATGCAAAAACTCTGTTGCCTGTTGATACAAATTCTAAGAACCAAGAATATTCAAATAGTGAACGCAGATTTTTACTGCCTACTGATTGTGTATTTTGCTACACAACTCCCGTTATCCTAAGTAGTTTTAATTCAAAATTAACGAATTCTTGCATGCTCAATATTTAAATAATAGTAAACAAATTCGTGAAATTTTGTTAGAAAAAAATTATATTTCTATTAAATTTTACCTTTGCTATATGATTTCTTATGGGTGAACACAGACATTTTCTAGCAAGTGTATGTTACACGTTTCCTTATCTCTCGAGGAAAACGAAGCTTTTCTCTTTCAAAAGAACGTAATTTGTAAAGAATAACTTTTGGAATCTAATGGTCGAAGTAAAGTATCCCAATTTTAAAAAAAGCTGCAATTCATTTAACATTGTTCTTTCGCTCTACCTACCTGTGAGAATCTACATTTTCAACGAAGAGTATAATTAAGACAGCATATTCCCGTTTCACAGATGACCACTTAGAATCCAGTGAAAGATTAGCAGTTAGTAATAATATACCGAGGTATTCAAGATTGGGGCAAATAATACGAATACTAAGTCGTCTATTGAGACTATAGCTATAAAAACTAATTTTTAGGGAAAATTACTTAATTTGTGATGTATTGTGAATTGTTTGAAAATGCATCATTTGATATTAAATTTATAGGTATAATTATGTTTGAATATTGCGTTTTACTTGAAACGTAGTTTTAAAAGAATAAGTTTTGTTTTTCTGCTGTAGTTATGTAGGTAAGTATACACTTTCTGTATTTATTATTGTTGTAATACAAATATTGTGTTGAACTTTTTTTTTTCTTATCACAACTACGTCACATGTTGGACTGCGACACCTTGAAAAAAATTAAAAGTAAACCGTGCCATGTAAAAGTCTGCCCACTCCTGTTCTAGATCAGTAGTCTTCAAACTTTTTCAACTCACTGAACCCCAAGAACTGGGAACTGTTTCTGTGGAACCCCTAGAACTAAAAGTGTTTTTGTGAAACTTCATTCCATACACATACTTCAAAGAATATACACTGCTGGCCACCGTAAATGCAACACCCTGAAGGAAGTATGCAAATAACATGAAATTTACAGCATGCATTAGCGGAGGTGAGATATGCAAATGATTAGAATTTCAGCGGAGACACACATCTCGCACGCCTGTGGCGCCACCTCAAAGCAGCATTTAAGGCTTGGAGATTTCGACGATTTCAAGTTCGGCAATTGTGTTTTTCTTGTGGTTTTTCAAAAAACGAGCAATTATGTCTAGTAGAAAACAGCGATCAGCTTTTGATCAAGTATCCGAGTTCGACAGAGGGAGGATAGTGGCCTATCGAGATTGTGGATTATCTTTCAGGGAAATTGATAGTCGTGTTGAACAAAACCAAACAACTGTAATGTGGATAAGTGACCGTTGCATGCAGGAAGGTATGACGGACTGACATGGTCGATCGCATCCACCTCAATGCACCACTTCATGTGAGGACAGGTAAATTATGCACATGGCAGTGACAGATCGCTCAGTCACATCACGAACCATAGCACAGCACATTGAGTCTGTAACGCATCATTCAGTGTCTGCGCGTACCATTCGACACCATTTACAACAGAGTGATCTGTCTGCAAGACGTCCATTGCTTGGTCTACCCTTGACGCAGAACCACAGACGTCTCCTCCGCCAATGGTGCAGTGAAAGAAGGCTGTGGGCAGCAGATTGGAATGAAGTTGTCTTTACTGACGAGTCACGCATCTTTCTGCAACACCACGATGGTCGGATTCGAGTCTGGAGACACCGTGGAGAGAGGATGCTGAACAGCTGCGTGTTATGCACCGCCACACTGGTCCTGCTCCAGGTATTATGGTATAGGGCAGTATTGGATATCACTCTCCCACTCCTCTAGTACGCATTGCTGGTACTTTAAACAGCCAGCGCTACATCTCCAAAGTGTTGGAGCCAGTTGACCTTCATTACCTTCAGGGCTTGGTCACAGCCATATTTCAACAGGATAATGCACGATCACACGTGGCACGCATTGTCCAAAGGTTCTTTGTCAAACACCAGATTGAATTGCTTCCCTGGCCGGCTCGCTTTCTGGATCTTTCGCTGATAGAAAACGTGGGGTCCATGGTTGCTCAACGATTGACCCAGATTACACTCCCAGCTGCCACACCAGATCAACTTTGGCAACGTGTGGAAGGTGCTTAGTTTGCTGTACCCCAAGAACACATCCAAAGTCTCTTTGAATCAATGCCGAGGCATGTGGCAGCGGTGATCTCCAACAATGGCGGCTACTGATTCTGGCAGGAACCACACTTCACAGAAGTCTATAAATTTAATCATTTGATACTTGGTCAACATGTTATCTACAAAATAAATTTTGTTATGCTATGTCTTGTCTTTCTTGGTGTTGCATTTACGGTGGCCAGCAGTGTATCTCTAAATAATATTTAAAGTAGATCAACATGTTATAGGAATTTTATGTAAAGGCAATTAAAAATATTGCATTTATTATTAAAAAATTCTAATCTAATTTTTTAAATATAATATACTCATTAATAATAATAATTTGTGACTAAGTGTCACCTGGCTATGCTTTATATTAGGTAATTGGGATATGTGCTTGCCTTTTTTTCACACAAACTGTTGGTCTAGATCAGCGATTCCCAAAGTGGTCTATATAACCCCCCGGTAATCTATGACGACCTGCAAGGGGTCCGCATCAGCAAAAAAATAATTTGGGGTCCATGAGGTGTAAATGGGGGTCTGCGTTAGTGGCTCTCATTAAACCAGATCATAACCTTAATTTTAAAAGGAAATTTAATTAAGTGGAAACCGGAATTACCTATTTAACATATTTATTTACTAAATTGAATGAAGTTACAAGGTAACTGCATAAATTTTATTAAAATAAGGACCTTATTCCAGCCTTTCTTGCCAAAATTGAACTACAGAAATATAATAATGGACGTTGCAAAATTTCCCAGTTTCTCATTTGTCACAAACAATCCTCCATGAAAAAGACGTTTTAACCTAAGTTCAACATTTAAATGTCCTTTTTTTTTTTTTTTTTTTAAATTTTGAAACTAGGATTGAGAATGTTATGACTATCGAAATACCACAGTAGGCAATGAATTACTATGGTCGCTTTGAAAAGAAAAATGTCAGTTTACAAGAATTGGGCACTAACGAAGATCTTAAAGTAAAAAGTTTAGAAACAAATGTCAATAATTTTGGCTTTAAAAAAATATACCTGTTATTCCATATTATGGAATATTTTGAGAAAGCCTTTAATTGTGTTTTCCAATTGAGAAGGAGTTAGAGTGCACTTGCCAATCTCCAAAACAAAAAAAGAAAGAAAAGACTAGACACTATTAACTGAGGAGGCATTTAGGTTTAAAACCTGACAAGATTGATGTCAAATGTTGAAAATTTTTTATTGCATCCCCTTAATTCATTTCCTCTAATCGCATTTGTTTGTTGCTCAGTTATTTTATCTAGTAATTAAATTTTAATGTAATTAACATGTACTTTCTTTACTATTAAACACTATACTTCCCTACAGTTAAAAATTTAAATCCTTTAAAGGAAGTAGCTCTGTACCTACTGTCAAATTACATTTAATTTGATGAATTTACAAAAATTTAATATTAGGTAAGTAGGGATGTACCCCATACCGAAAAACCTGTCATGGGGTCTATGAGGCAAAAAAGTTTGAGAACCTCTGGTCTAGATCTATTGAGATTAAATGTAATTACATTACATATTCTGAATTTAATTTGTGTTTATACTTTGTTTTTGTAGCCACTTTTGTTGAGAAATATATTTCACTTAAACAATGTTCTGAATGGCATTAAAGTGTTTATAGCTGTATGAGAAATCCTGTGCATTTTGCATGAATTTAGCAACCTAAAATTTAGAAGCTGTTCTTTTCTTAATTTTAGATTTTAACTTCGAATCTGTTGATAAGTTGTTTCCTCTCCTTCATTATAAGTTTTTTTTTCAACAAATGCTGCAAGGTACATTTTCCATTAGAAAACTATTTAGTTTTGCAAGACATTGTGCTAACTAATGAGTATTAAATTATCTCTTAGAACACGAGATCGTAAACAATAGAATATTCATAATCTAGTAGGAAGTATATAAAGAGATAAAACATTTTAATATTCTTTTATTATAATAAAAGTTTTAAAGTGTTGCAAAATAAAGTTATTATATATAAGTAAAATTTTAATTTTTAATGAATAGGATGAGCTTTAGACACACTTGTAACTATTCAAACTTCATAGAGAACGTGAATCCATGTTACATACATATTTATTTCTTCTTGATTTTTTTTTATTGTGACTTATGGAACTCCTGGGTATGCTTTGTGAAACCCTAGGGTTCGGTGGAATACAATTTGAAGATCACTGTTCTAGATTGGGTGGCCAACCTGCTGCATGTTTGCCACAGTGTAGCATGGGAAAACTTATTGAAAAATTACAAAAATTTAAAGAAAGTGTTAAATAACAAATTTTTTTTATAATCATATTTAAATGTGTTAGTCTAAGACAAAAAAGATTCAAAATTTATTTTAAATACATTGAATTAATTGAATCACTATAGAAAATTATGTTGAGAATATTTAAAAAAAAATAAAATTTTTAATTGAGAGGGAGAGGGAGAGGAGATTTTATTAGTGCTTAGCAAGATTTTTTCTCCTTTTCAGTCAAAGGAAGTATCAAAAATGAGATCATGTTCTAAAAACTTGTGCAATTCCACAGCATTGTTATATATCGATAAAAATGTCAAGTAGCATGAGACTGCAGAGAATTGAGTTATTTATTTTACATCTATAGCTATTGCAATATTTATATGTATATAAAAGTTATTATTATTAAAAACGAATTTTAAAGACTTCAGAAATTTTAATAGGAGAAGACTTTAAGCTTGCTTCTCCCTTGAATGGATCATTCTAGTCTACCTTAAAATTCACCTTCTCAGGTAGTGGTTCTTTTTTAACTTCTCTGGAATTCCACTCTAGATTTGACTTCCACATGCTGTGCAGATATTTTATGTTTGTGGCTAATGGCTGTAAGTGTGGTGCGAGATAAAGATTTCTGAAGGTTTTAGGCTATTTACAATTTCTGTAATGCCAAGAAGGAATTCTGCAATATTTTACTAGAACAGTTGTTGATACTGGGAGAAGTAGTTCTATCTGCACAAAGAAGCTGCTTTATAAAGCTGAGGTAGTGAGAACATAACAGCATCTGATTAATCAGAATGCTAGATTTGGAACATAGAAGATTCACAGTGTAACGTCACATTTTTTTTTGCTCTCTTGTCTCAGTTGATTTTAAACTGTTTAAAAAAGACATTGAGCTTTTTTCTAAAATTATTATTATATTTCATTGTTGAACATAGTTGTTATAGGATATTGCAATACGTGATTTTAAAATTGTCTGAGAAGAAGAATTCTTCTTTTATGTGTCAAATACTTCCAAGTCTGTTTGTTTGATATGTGGAATTTATGTATCACTGCCAAAAAAATTTAACCTTGGCCAGCATTTTAAAACTACATATTGATCTCTACAAACAAATATCCTGTCTGATCAAATTTGTGAATGGAATTTATCAGTTAAAAAAAATTCTTTAGCCACCCAACAGACCTTGTTCCAGAAAAGAAATGATAAAATGGAAGTATGGTTAAGGATTCTTATGAACTTTCTTTGCTGTTAGCCTGCAAGAAAAAACCCCAACCTGACAGAGAAGAAATAATGAAAAATAGCCTTTTCTATTTGGCCAAAATGTTGGTAATGTAAGTGTCAAAAATATGATACATAAAATTGCTTTGTCTAGAAATACCATCATAACGTTGGCCATGCAAATTGTTCCTGGAATTGCAAATACTTTTCACACACACATTAGCCTTTTCTTGACAGGTGTGCCATATATTTACCATTCTCAAATCTCCTTATCGGATAGTAGGCAACTTTCTTTGCGGGATGACTAGTTCTGTATAAATCAGTACAAACCACGATTCGCTGGTGCATTACCAGTGAATCAATGGTAACAGGTCAGTGACATTTGAGGTGGATGCATATATGGCACAGCCGTCTCCAAAGCGTTTTCCATTAATCAGTACATCATCGCAAAAAGTGTTAACTTTGAATGAAATCTAGGACATCTCTCACAGACAATGTGCAGTTAAGGTTATTTGTGTGATACATAATTGATAATTTTGATATTGAGGAAGAACTCCTTGATTTACACCAACTAGTTTTAACTACAGGTGAAGACATTTTTAAAGAACTTAAAAACGTGATTAAAGTTAAGAAAATAGAGAGAACACAAAATTAAATAGTGTTTGTGTGTACAGATGGAACACCTTGCATGTTTGGCAGGATAAACGTTTTTGTTACATTGCTTGAAAATTGTTTGGGAAGATTTAAGTATCTTTGTATTATCCATCAAGAAGCTCTTTATGCCAAGGACTTAATCTTGTCTTTTGTTAACCGTGTGGCATGTTGTATCAACAAAATATGAGCTCTCAATGAGCAAAGATTTTGTTCACATTTTGCCAAAGAAACAGAAGAAAAAATGGTGAGTTACTCCATTGTAGTATGCACTGGCTTTTGTTTACTCATGAGATTTTGGAATTTAAGGGAATAAGTTTTAAAATATCTGAAAGAAAACAATTAACTCAGCCATTTGAAAGCTGGAATGAGGATTGGTTGTAGGATTTAGCTTTTGTTACCAATATAATGGAACATTTAAATAATTTTAAGATTTTACAGGTAAAATATTGTATTTTTCCTACCCTATAATTGGTCATGTATCTTTTGTGAAAATTTTGCTTCTTTTTGTCTGGATTTTGGAGGGAAAAAGTAACACATTTTCCATTAATGTAGGAATTATCTACAGAAGTTATACTCCAAACTATGATAGATTTAAAAATTTAATATATTCATTTCGTAAGATTCTTTCAGTACTAGGTTTGAGGATTTTAATGATAATAAAATGAACTTCTCACAATCCTTTTTAGATTTCTCAACAAGATGTTAATTATTACCCATTGTTACCTACCAGATGTCCAAATAAAGATTATTGATATACAGTGCCATTCTACTTTGAAAAGCAAATTTAAGGAAATTATTTCAACTGCAAGTAATCCAAATTATATTGAATTTTGGAAATTAGTGCCATAAAGCAATTTTCCAAATTTATATGATTTGGTTGTCAGATATTGTTGTAGGTTAGGATCAACATATATGTTTGTGAACAAATGTTTTTTTGTTATGCATATAACAAAATCAAAATATTGCTCAAAATTAACTTATGTACACCTAATTTTGTTATCATCTATTTGTTAGTAGCTCTTAAAGAACTCATCCTATTATAGATAACTTCTTAAAAAAAGCTACAAATTCAAAAGCCACATTAAGCAAGTACAGACTAGCTTTTTTAGTTTGTTGAAATAGTTGGAAGCAGCATGCATAATCATTGTTTCCAGATATTGGCATTCTTCCCAAAAAGGTAAGCCACCCCTGTTCTAGATCATCATGTGATACATTTTGTTCAGATTTGTGGCTAATATTATTTACTGTGTTGATTTTATATCTGAGTATTGTAACTATTGAAAATGAATTTGCATCTTTGCTTTCTTTTTCATTAGGTAATTCTTGAAAAATATGTGAAATGTCTGATAATTTTACAATGTTTGATGCTGGTTTCAAATGTCAGAGATTTTTTTTTTTGGAGCAAAAAGCATTCTTAATTTTACTGAAAATTCTGAAATTTATTTTAAAACTCTTTGGATAGTTCAGGTCTAATTTGAAATCATTATATGGGTCTCTGAAGAAACACAATACCATTCTGTTTACTTTTTGTAATGATTGAAAAATTGGGCAATATTTGTTTTTGTATTTTGTCATCTTTTCTTTAAAAGCAAAAATTGTGTTTGCCATCTGTGAAATTGTTTTATCTTCATCCTGTAAAGACTTACTTTCTGTGATGTTACACAGAAAAGATAAAACACACTACCAACCATCATTCTTAGTTCAATGTAAATTTTGTAGTTTTGTTCTAAAAACTTTTATTACTTTAAAAAAAAACTTTTTAAAATGCTTTTTCTGCTAAGTCGACACACCTATGCATGAGAAAGAACACTGTTATATTGACTCATCACCTCCTCCTAAAAAAAGACTTGAATTGTTAGTGGTTTGACTCTTGTTCTTGGTTATAATTCACTCTACCTGTAACAGTTTTCGTGACTGTTTCAGGATTAGCAAAATATGCACAACCAAGTTTTCCTGATGAATAATAGAAACATGAAATTTTTGTCAAATTATATTTGTTTCAGCAGGGTAATAAATCCTTTTTTGGATTCAGTCTATGGAGGAAAATCATTGGTATACACACAAACTTTTTTTTTTATCTATATTATTTTACTTGAAAAAAGTGCACATAATTTTGAGAAAATCTATACCTCTTGTTTGGCTCTTCATTGGATGAAATTTCAAAAGAAATCTTTGGTCCAGTATAATATTGAATAAAAAACAAACATTGTGATGTTGCTGAAATATTTGTGCTGAAATTAAAGCCAAGCCAAAAAAACTTTCAATTTTTTTTTGTTTTCAGTTATGTTATCACAAATATGCTTTGATATCTTTAATGTGTTGTAACACATCTGAAGTTGAAATTTTTTTATAGAAACTGAGAGGAATTGAAGATGATAGTTGTGTGAGATGATTGTTAGATTAGAATCTGATAGTTGAATTTTTTGATTCTGAAATTAATTGAATTTTGTCTCTGAATTTATCAAATGGTACATTAGACACATTTACAAAGTTCTTTACAATTTGTTTTAATAAAATGGTTTCATATATACCAACAAAATAATAAACCTGGTGTTATACCTTTGTTACTGCTGCATTTTTTAACATTATTGCTGGCATAACATTTTGTTACAGTTGTAAAGACTCTTCAAAAGTTAATTTATTGCTTGTGAGATATCTTTGAGAAAATTTGTGTTTAGTAGTAAAATGATGAGCAATATTATGTATTTTTTTTATTTTATTTTGCATGACAGATCAAACAAGTGGTTTTTTTTTCCACTACAAAATAGGCAGTTTTCCAATTGTCAGCAATCTATTTTTTTGTCAGATATTTTCCACTTGGAAGACACTTTTAATTTGAAAGACACATGAGGGATAGTTTAAAATGGTAATTTCATGCTTGAAAGGGCCCTATTTCAATTTTATTTGTTATCAATAACTATAACAATTATGCTGTTTTCGAAGACAATATGAGCGCAGTTTGAGAGGAGAGAATCATCGGCATGATGGAAGCTGTGTGGTTAGCTAGGCGAGTAGCTCGTCAATTAGGCCACTCTGATTGTGTTGTGAGGAGGTTTGGGGACTAGTGGATCTGAGAGAGGTCATTTACACGAAGACGAGGCTCAGGACGCCCTTGACGGATCAGTTGTCGAGAAGACCGCCACATCGTAAGAAATGCACACGAACAGCCAACTGCTTCATTGGCTGTCATCCAGGCATAGGTAGAACCTTCACTTGGGTCTGTCTTCCCTAAGGTCACCCTGTGTCTTCTCAAACCATTCGAAGGCGCCTGGCTGAAGGGCATTTGGGATTGCGGCACCCATTACATGTGCTCTCCATGACTCCCACCCATCAACATCTCTGTTTGGAGTGGTGCCGCGCACAAGGAAACTGGACTGCAATAGAATGGAACCAGGTCCCCTTAAGCAACGAATCCAGATTCAATTTCAGCAGCGATGACAATCGTGTTCATGTGTGGAGACCCTGTGGTGAACGCCTCAATCCTGCCTTTGCTTTACAGCAACACACTGCTACTACAGCTGGTGTGATGGTATGGGGTGCCATTGTCTACAATACACGGTCACCCCTTGTATTGTTCTATCTTAAGTTCTACACTTCTAACTTTAAAGTGTGAAAACCTAACTAACCAGCAGAGCTATGAACAATGGATCTAAAAGTTAAATAACACATGTGGAGGACTTTTTCATTAAATACGAGAATTTCTTAGACAACATGTTTATTGAAGACGATGCAATAAAAGATGAGAATTTACAATGACAGTTTTAAATAATTGATTGCACTAACTGAGCACCTTGCTCAAAAAACATTTGAGTACAGTATGGAGTCAGCTACTTGCTGAGAAACACCCAACTGCTACTGACTATACAACAATAGCGATTAGTGTTTATACATCAATACAATTAGCATATTGCATTACTTCCACAACAAGCGATATAAACTATTAAGAAAACTCCCGAGTGGTCAGATAGAACTGTGACATCACAAGCGGTGACCGGATCTTTATTGCACAGCTGCCATCAGCAAAAACCGTTTCTCAACTCCACACGTTTTTCCGGGTTTGTTTACATTTCGTCAATGGCGGCACATTTTGAAACGCCCACATCGCTTGCCGTACACACACAAGTAATACCATATTCCTGGATTACTGACAACATTGGGATGTCATGTAAGTTATCCACAACTTATCAATCTATTCTTAGAATTTAGCCATGACATTCAACAAGTATTGATCTGTGGCACCATGACAGTGCAGTGGTATGGCCATCCTGCAACCACATGTGTTGCCACTCATGCAGCGGCTCCCAGGAGCCATTTTTCAACAAGTCAATGCTCGGCCTCACACTGCAAGGGTGTAACAAGACTGTTTCTGCACTGTTACTACCCTTCCTTGGCCTGCCGGATTCCCAGATTTGTCTCCACTCGACCATATCTGGGATCACTTGGGACAGCGAATTGGGCATTCCATGAGTTTGAATGAACGAGAGGCAAGGTTACAGCAAATATGGAACGAAATGTCTCATCGCACAGAACTTGTATGCCTTAATGCCCGATCGTATCGCTTTGTGCATTCGCGCTAGAGAGGGTTCAACAGGGTATTAAATCCTCCGTTCTTTTGCCTTTTTTCTCTGAAATAAATGATCCTTTATCTTTGATTTTTTAATCATTTACTTGTATCAAAATAGTCATTACGCATGTAAAATTTCATTTCATTGTGATGACTCCATCTTGGTGCGCTATTTTTTTGTCTGAGAGCAAGAGTGTAGATGAAAATATCTCACTCCTTTTACATCAACAGCAAAGCAAACTTATAAAATTTCCTGCTAAGTTGTCAATACATTTTTCTGAAATTATTGAATGACTTCGTGCATTGGGCAACCTTGGTGGGCTGCAGGTTAAGTATGGCTGATTTACATTATAAAAGTTATCTCATCTTTTTGGTATTAATATAATGTCACGAAGATTCTTTGAGTAGAGCAGGTAGCTATACAACGGTTGAATAAAGCAATGAGAATTTATTGAAGGCAAGAGTGATCTACTTGATCATACACAAGATGAACTGAACTCCAGCTCGAGGGAAGCATCTTATATACGATGCAGTGGTGACATCTAGAATATTCTAGAAGTACTTAAACTAACATAAATTTGCATGCACTGCAACTCTCTGTAGAATTCCAGAGAGTCAATTTAAATCAAATTAAAAAAACCGGCGAGTAGCAATTGGTAGGTTTTGAACCTGAGACTAACAGTTCCACTAGCGGTGGCTTTACCACTGGACCACTCGTTCGTTGAAATGTTTACGAAACATGGCAATATTAAACTTATGCCAATGATGTAAGATAAAATTATGTTTTTAAAGTGAACCATATATGAATGTTATTTCATTGATTCTGAATTTGGCACTTGCTCACAGATTTATAAAGCACATTTAGGGAATTACAAAATAAATAATGTAGGATGGCTTGCCTCCGCCTTGAGTCTGATCTTGCTGAATTTATCTGGACGGGAAAAAAAATAGATAGCAAATGAAAAAGTTAAGTTTGATTCCATCCAAAAGATAATTACTTTAAGTTTTTTTTACATAATAGAAAAATTTATTGAAATTCTTCAAAAGTTGCTGTTTGCATAAAATTATATGGAAATACATCTTTTTCTTTATGTTTTTTTTACTGATATTAATAACTTGGGATGTCTCTTTCTTTCAGGTCATAACAGGTGGCAAAACAAAATATCTCATCAATGGGGTGAGTGCCAACAACAATCGTGTTCATGATCTATTTCAATCTGTCCAGTTAAATGTAAACAATCCTCACTTTCTTATCATGCAAGGTCGTATCACTAAAGTGTTGAATATGAAACCACTTGAGGTAAGTTCAAATGTTTAATTAAACTTTATATGAATCTCAAAGCTTTTTTTTTATTATTCACGAGCTTCTTTCTCCTTTTTATGTGAATTTTAATAGAGTTAAATTTCCATGTTTTACTTATTTATTACAGTTAGTAGCACACCTTTTTTTTATTGTGCTTTTTACTCCTTTTTTGCAATAATAAAAAATGATTTCTCCAAGGTGAAAAGAATTATTACGTAATAAGTTAGGCTTCTAAATTTCATATCCAAATATTTATTTGTGAAAAAATTCATTTAAAATTTGTTTTAGATACTGTTGCAAATCTTATTTTCATGATTCACTTCTTTAGATTAAAACCACTTTTTGTATATGAATAATTTTATGGGACTTGAATGAAAAGTTGTATCTTATTCATTTCTAGATCCTCTCTATGATTGAGGAAGCTGCTGGAACAAGAATGTATGAAGAAAAAAAGGAAACTGCTTTGAAAAACTTGGAAAAGAAAGACTCCAAGCTTCGTGAGATAAATGCTGTAATTATTTTTTAAATCACTTTTTATGAAATTAGAATTTTTATTTGTTTTGCTTCATTTTTAATGCTTAAGAAATTTCAGTAGCTATGGTAGTTGTGTGATCACTGTTGCAAGCTCATGGCCAGCTAACTTCAGTTGAGTCATGGTGCAGTTAAAGACTCATATAAGGGATTTGAAGTATGTTGAATCTGTCAGTACTCATTTCTTATGATGGGATGTAGAAGTTTAACCCCTTTCAAGTTCATTTTATTTCGGGATTATGGGTCGAAAAATGTCAATTTTTTTTAATGCTTATTTTCATAGATACATAGCTTTTTAAACATAATAGCATCCTATCTTAAATCTTACAGCTGAAAACACTGTATAGTGCTAGTATCTAGTAGCCAGAAAAGTATACAAAAGCATTCAAAACCATAAAAAGCACATGTGAAATAATTCAGGAAAGACCGATTGCACAGTGCCTGAGCTACACTCGGGATGAGCCAGGATGGTAGATTTCGCCTGCCCGAGTTCAGCTCGAGAAAAACCGGGAAGAGGTTAAGAAAGAAGAGTGTCATCTCAAATCTCTTAATCACATGACTGTGGTTCAAAATTACAAGTTCCACTGTTAATAGCCTTTTTGTTGCCTCTTAATTTTTACATTTATAAATCAATCAATCTAAATAACTTTCTCAGCTCTTATTTTAATCAAACAAAATTGAATACAAATTTATATAAAGAAATAAAATCAATTAAATTCCCCCTAAAATTATCTCATTACAAATGCATTTTTTTAAAAAAATAATTTCTCATAAAATTTGCTTAGATTTTAAGTTTTAATAACTTTTGCTTGAAAGTATGTGAATTATGGAATTTAAGAAATGGATGCCTTATTGTTAAAAGAATATCTTAAATGTTTCATAATGTTTTTGTTCAGTACATTTTAGAACTTTTTATTTTAATTGATAGGTAGTTAATCGTAATTGTATTATGTCAAAGTTTTTAGATGTTTGCATTCGGTGTCCTAAAATGATTGAGTGGAATTTTTTATTTATATTTTAATAGTTCATTCTAAACTACAATCAGCTGCCAGACAGCATTAAGATTCCTACAAATTTATAATTTTTTATTATTGATCCTCTTATCGACAGTATTTGAAAATGATATGTATGTATGTGTACAATTATGTGTATGATTTGCCTTATTTTTAAATTTTACAATTTTTAAATTTTTCAATAAATTTGAAAGATTTAAAGATAAATTATTATTTTAATAAAACAAAGTGTACTTGTTTGTGTTATTTTTTCTTTGTTCAGTTTTTTCTGTACATTCAGATACACACACACACACAAAAAAAAACCTTTTGAAAAAGGAATTGTGTTTTCATTGAAATTCAACACTTGTAAAGTACAATAGATAATGAATCGAAGATTTCACTATAAGATCCATCAGTTACTAGAAAGCAATTGTACATTGAATACAAAAATAAGTAATTTTACCAGCCACATCATATCATCAACATAATATCGAGTTGTTGACATTGCATACAGGATGACAAAAAGTGACTTGCTGTCATAAGAGACATCCTTCTACACATGAATCCAATGATCATCTATTCAAAGACTGAAGCAAGACTCATCACTGATCTGATCAATATGTGATGCCATTCTGCTGGTTGGTATGACGATTGGTTATGGCAGTATTCTATGCAATTTCTGATATTCTAGGGTTAAAACAGTTATCTAAAGAGTTACTATGAGCGTAACTCTGTCACAGCCAGTAGATGGGAGAAAGTATGTGTGGGAGAGTCTGATGTATGATGTGGGAGAGTGTTGCACACTGGATTATAGACAATGATACTGTTAAAGAAGTTTGGTCTTTTCGCAAAATCATCCTTACTTCACATTTGTGCTCCTTGGCTTTCATGAAATTTCTATTGATGAGCTCCTTGCAACAACTGTTGTCAACACTCTTACACAGCCATATCAACACAGTACAAGTTGCACCCTTTTGTTCAGTATGACAGCCAACTTCATGCATTTTGACTTGATAAACTATCTTCAAATTGTTACTTGTTCTACTTGATACTGGTTTTGCAGTAAAATATCCTGTATAATTGTGTGTGAAAATTTAAGATTGTTGATTTTTTCAGGTTTTTTTTTTGTGTGTAAAAGAGGGTATTTTATTAAATATGCTCTACACCATGTTATACATTTAATAATTTAAAAACTTTTTTCACAGATGCTTGAGGAGCACATAAATCCACAGCTTGAAAAACTGAAGGAAGACAGAAAAGAATATACGAAATATACGAAAGTTGTCAGGGAATATGAACATTTGTATAAAATTTATATTGCTTGGGATTATTGTCAAACAGAGGTAAAAATCAATTTTAATTTGCATGCTTTCTTTTTAAAATTTTGATATTTTTTCATCTTTGTTATTTTTCATTTCAAGTGAACGTAAAATTAGTAAAAAGAAATGATTCTTTTAATACTTATTTATTCTCCTCATTTCAACTTTATCATTGATGTGTTTCTTGGCATATTTTTAAAATGTTCACATGACAATAGACTGAATTAACTTGCTTTTAGTGCTCAAAATCACAGGAATTTAAATGCTTTGTACTTGTGTAATTTTTTTGGTCAGTGTTTTTATTCTTTCTTCCTTTTATGGAAAATTCTGGTCATAATATGATTGTTGTGAGATGATGGAATTAATTGCTGATAAAAGAAAGAGCTGGATTATAGCAGAAATGTTTTTTCAACCACAATTCCTGAAATTTTTTATCCCTTTTGTAAAATATTTGTTATAATCTTTTTAACATACATGAATCTGTAATGAAATTAAGCTGTAATATCAAGAAGGTATATTTTGCCAAGTAGTTGGTGATCTTTCTTGAAAGTGTGGATATTTTAAAGTTTACTTAAAAACAAAGGGTTATATTTGCTATTTATGTCTTGATAATAATAATAAGAGAAAGTTTAATTATAATAGTTCTCAGTCATTCATTAAATAAGAAATTGTGATTAAAATTTTTGTATTTCCTAGGAATTAGTGAAAAAGTCGGGAGTAGAAAAAGAAACAATAAAAAATAATTATGAGGACCAAAAAAAATTAATTGCTGACTTGAAAAAACAACTTGTGAAAGCTGATGTAAGAATTCAAGAAATTGAGAAAAAAATAGATGAGGTAGGACTCTCTTGGGAGTTGGTTTTCCTTTACTTTTTTATTCCATTCCTTTTTTTTTTTGAAAGTTCATGCAATCAAATAAAAGAAGAAAATATTTTAAATGAGAAATTAAAAATTATTTGCAATTATACATTTCATAAAAACAAATATATTTAAGTGCTAAATATAAGTAATTTTTTATATTTTATTTGTTTATGTTAAGGTTATATATATATCTGCTGGTTATGTTCAGTAATCCTTTTTATTATTTAATTGGTAGTCATTCTGTCACAGTATCTTTTGTGGATCTCAAGTAAATTGATCCATGTAATTTAATATTCAGTCAGAAAAATTGATTTTTTTATTGAGTGATAAGGATATGAAGTAAAAAAGGCTACTACATTCCCTTTGAAAAGTTTTTAGCTTCTTTCTATTTCTGTTTATCTATAAATTTTATGACACTTTTTGTAAAAAAAAAAGATAAAGAAAAAAAGATAAAAAAAGAATCTTTTAACATGTTGAAAACTTTTCCTATTCTGTAAAATTATGCATTGAAATGTATGAGAAATGCTTACAAAATTTTTCAAAATTCCTCAAAAAAGGAAATTGGAAAGTGTACAAAAAACGTAGCATTGTTAATTTCCAAACATTTATTAAATATTGTAATTTATATCTGATCCCACAAATTCTAAGAGTTTTTGTTGTGAGAGAAATTTTATTTTTATTATACAATGTTTAAAATAAAGTATCTGGAATAATTATATAAAGTGAATAATTTTTTAAAAATATTTAAGAATATAATACATGAATTTTAGCTTTTCTCATAAAAAAAAATGAAAAGGTGTTAAATTTAAGGGATATTATGAAAAATGTTTTTAATTTATTTATCAAATGCTTGTGGTCATTGACCGTCAGGTCATTAGGCAACAAGCTCTCCAATATTTCTTCACAATACAGTCCAAACTCTTAAGTGCAGAGCACACGTTTAGATGAGAAGTGTCCATGACTTGTCCAGAAGCACATAAAAAACAAAAAGGGGAGTCAGTCAGATTGGAACGAAACAAATGAGCTCAAAGGCAGTCATGCCCAGTCAATAATCTAAACTCAGCCACAGCAGCAGCATGAGGAGAGTCCGAGACACAGTTAGGTTTTATTAGCACCCTCCATGATTTATTTTTGGCAGTAGCATCTCAAAAGCATTTTATATAAATCCTATTAATTTCAAGTTTTGCTGAGTGAACAGGCAGGTCTCTAGTAGATCTTTGGAGAATATCTGTGCCTCTTTTTGCTAAGAGGTCTGCCATTTCATTTCAACGGGAAAGCACCCACTAGAAGGCAACCTTTGTCGGAATTCTGCTCAGCAGCTCCCTGCAACTCCGGAACTTTGTCTTGATTACTTGTCTAGGTCTGAAGGGCAGAAAATAATCTTATAAAATTACAGCCTTATCAGGAGTGGAGAGATGGGCAGAAAGTTAATGAAGGGCCAAATGAATGGCCTTGATTTCACTGTCATAATATGAGAGCCGACATATAAGTAAAAGGAAAAAAGATCTTAGAAAACTTCAGCACCAGTGCCCTGGCTGAAATCGAAAAGGGAACCATCTGTGTAGATATGAAGCCACTCCTCAGGGGAATAGTAGGTATTAATGGTTTCCAAAGCGATGGCAGGAAGAGCAGTTGGGCAAAGGTTATTTTTCCTCGCGTTCAAAGTCAAATCCAATCTGATATCGAGAACCATAAACTCCAGTGGATTTATGTAAGAGTCTGTTCATAGTCCTTGTCATGAACAGCCCAGAAAAAATGTATTTAATGTTTTAATGTTATTTCTAATCTTATGTTAAAAAATACCTAGTTTTAACTCGAGTCTTATTTTAAGTCTGTGTAGATGGATTAATTTTTTAAAAAAACTTTTTAACAATTTTTTGTAATTTGTGATTTTTAAAAAGCAAATCTTTGAGAATTATGAAACATGTCTTTTCTCAAGTATGAAAATGGAAACACATTGAAAAATATACATAGTTGCTTATTCTCAATGTTTTTACATAAATTTTTTGAATTATGTTTAATAAAGTCTGTTTTATTGGTATATACAGTTAAATTAATAAAAATAAGGATAATAAAAATAATATAAGCATAAATTATATAATAATTACACAAAAACAAGCTAGACATATAAACAGATTTACATACCAAAATATTTTTTGTAGCTATATGATTGTGAATTAACATTAAAAACACATGATATAAAATCATCTAATGCAAATTTATAACAAACTAATAAACTGAAATAAATTTTTTATACTTTCATCATACTCTATTTTATTGCATACACATTAATTGAATGGGGGAAGGAGATAACACAATGTCAACTTTTATAAAATCCTGCAAATGGTGATTTTGAGCTTGCACATATATATTTTATGTATTTCAAGGAATATTTCTTTTCTGTAACCCCAAGCTGGGTAAGGTCAACTGAGCCTTTCATCCCTTCAGTGGGTCGATAAATGAGTACCAAGCTGGCTTGGGAAATAAACACTGGGGATTTCGCATCAGACTGACCTTCTTATCTCAACATCTGCTAAGGCACCTCAGAGTCCAAGGTCATGAAAACTCAAATAGGCATAATAGGCATTGGCCCTCATGAAATGTTGCACCACTGAGTTTAGTTTTCTTTTCTGTAATTTGTATTCTGTCTTGTAATCTTGTTATTTAATTATAAAGAAAGCCCATTTAATAGATCCCCTCTAATATATTCACAATGTATCTGAATTATACTCGCTGTTCATTTTAGCAATAAATGAAACTTAATTTGTCTGGGGTATTTTATAAATACTTTTTAATTAAAATAATATAAAAAGTAGAATATATATGTAGAATATATATATTGTAGTTCAAATAAATCCCTTCAAATATATGTAGTTCTTTTTAAGCATAATTTTAAATAAAACCTTTCCAGAAATCCTCTGAAACCAGTATAAGAAAACAACATTTCTTGTTCACAACCCTCCAAATGAGACGTAAATTGCCGTTCATTAATGAAATGGAGAAATTTCATGTATTCTGCTAAAAGGAGTTTTATGTTTTCTTTCCTTTTTTTTAAAATTTTGCAATGCTAAATTTTTTCAGTACTTGTAAAAAAATGAAAGCAATTTTAAAGTATATGTATTTGAAAGTACATAAAAAAAGGATACCGGTTTCCCTTTTTTACTATCAAATAATGTCATTACATAATTTAAGACATAAAAGCTTGTCGCGAGATTTGCCTGTGTAGATAAACAAGTAAATTAAATAACTTAATGTGATTGATTTTAATTTTTAAAATTTTCAAACTAAGTAAATACGAGTACTTAAATCTCGCAACAAGCTTTTATATTATAAATTGTGTAATGACATTATAAGTTGATAGTAAAAAAAGTTTTAAGAGAAAAGTTTATTTTATTCTTTTTAGCGCATTTATATAAATAAAAGCTTGTTTTTAAAATTTTTTTTTATTTTTAATTTATTTCATCTGATTATTGAAAGTTTTATCATTTTAATGCACATGATGTGAATTTTCATATCGTGAATCAATATTTAAAAATACTTGAAAAAATCAGAAAACTAATTGGAAAATATCCCCCCTGTTTCAAATGCATTTTCTTCTTTATAAGCATAACAACCTGTTACAGGTCTTGGCTGCCTCCACAGCTCGCTTCCTCCAATTCCAACGATACGCAGCAACTCTCTGCCAGTTTTTAATATTTAGAGTTTTTAAATCATTTTCAACATCATCTATCCACCTTGTTGGTGGTCTTCCTCTTGTTCGAGATCCCATAGGATTCTTAAAAGTTTTAGCTCTGGTCTGGTTGTTTTCAGGGCTTCTCCAGATGTGGCCAAGCCATCTCAATCTGTTATTTCGGATGACTTGAGTAACTTGTGGTTCTTTGTAAAGCCTATATAGCTTGAAATTATATCTAGTACGCCAACATCCTTGATCTTTAACAGGCCCAAAAATAGTTCTCGGTGCTTTTCTTTCGAAAGTTTCCAGAGCTCGTATAGTCTCCAAATTCAGTGTCCAGGTTTTGCTAGCATACAGCAACACAGGCAAAATTAATGTCTTATATAATCTTAACTTTGTTTTTCCACTGATAAATTTTTCGATCTTAATTGCTTCTTTAGTCCAAAAAAACATTTGTTAGCCGATTTTATACGGTTGTTTATTTCAGCTTTCAGCTTATTTTGGTCATTAATAATGGTTCCGAGGTATTTGAACTTACTAACCCTTTTAAAAGAATGACCGTTTACACAAAAAGAGGTGTTTACAGAAGAGGGCAGTGTTTCAATGAACTTTATCTTATCCTCGTTGATAGTGAGGCCCATGTTTGTGGCTGAGATTTCAAGAGCTTGAAAAGCCTCTTTCACTGCTTTTTCAGATCTTCCAATTATGTCAATGTCATCTGCGTAAGCCAGTAATTGTAGTGACCTATTACACAGGGTGCCGCTTTGGTCCAAGCCACTGTCTCAGATACATTTCTCCAATACCAGATTGAAGAGCAAGCAGGCAAGCGAGTCTCCCTGGCACAGGCCTCTTTCTGTAGTGAAGGGCTCAGACAGATATTTTTGTATTTGAATTCTGCAGCGTACGTTTTTTAAAGTAGCTTTCGTGAGATTGACAAGTTTTTTGGGTATTTTAAACTCAGTCATTGCTTCAATCATCTTATCTCTATTTATGCTGTCATAAGCAGCTTTGAAGTTGACAAATGAAATGTTTTGATGCTATACTCCTTAGTTTTCTCCAAGATTTGTCTCAACGTATGAATCTGGTCTATGGTAGATCTCTGTGGTCTAAAACCACATTGGTAGTTTCTGATTACTTTGTCAGTATAAGGCTGAAGTCTTGCAAACAGTAAGTTCGAGAATATTTTATATGCCGTGTTAAGAAGAGTAATTCTCCTATAGTTACGACATTCAAGTTGGTCTCCTTTTTTAAAAATGGGGCAGACAGAGCCTTCTTCCCATTCAATGGGAATTTTCTCAGTCTCCCATATTTTAACCATAATTTTATGCAAGGCATTAATAAGTTCTGGTTCACTGTTGATCTATTAATTTTTAATTTTTTAATAGCAAGGGTTACTTCGGTGATGGAGGGTGGTGGGTTTTCCTCATCTGCTATGATGTCCTGTTCAGTATGGACATTCTGGAGGACAATAGGTTCATCTCTCCCCTCAAGCAGATCTTGAAAGTAGTCTTTCCACACTTTAGTTACTTCATGTGGTTCCCTAACGAGTTCTCCCTCTTATTTCTACAAGTTATAGTTCTTGGCTTGAACTCGCTTCTCATTCTATTAATTGATTTATAAAACTTTCGGCACTCATTTTGGCTGTTGTAGTTTTCCAGGTTCTTTAATGAATTCTCGAAAAAGATTTCTTTCTTTCCTCTGAGTAGTTTTTTCTCTGCTTTTCTCAGTTCCCTATATTTCTCTTCATGAGTTCTTGTGCAGTGCTTTTGCAACAACTGTAAATATGCTTTATTCTTAATTTCTGTCGCTTTTCTGCAGTCATGATACCATTCATTTCTGGCACGACGTTCTAGGCCAGGCACAGTCTCATTTGCAGATTTCAAGATTATTTCCTTTACAGATTTCCAAATGAAATCGTTGCCTGATGAATCCAGTTCTGATATGATTCCCGCTGATAGCTTTAATTTATATTCTTTGAGAATATTCTTCTCCATTAGCTTAGAGGTATCAGGTTTATAGTTGCCATTCTCCCTCTTTCGTAAAAAATTCTTGCACAATCTAAATCTGACTTTAGAACTGACGAGTATGTGGTCAGTGTCAACATTTGCGCCTCTGTAGCTTCTTACATCCATAATGTTGTTCCGATGTCTCCTATCTATAAGTACATGGTCAATCTGCTTGTGAGTTTGACCATCAGGGGATATCCATGTGTATTTGTGTATTTCCTTATGTGGGAAAGCTGTATTAATGATGAATAGGTTTTCTGATACAGCAAAATCCCAAAGTCTCTGTCCGTTTTCATTGGTTTCTTTGTGTAGGCTATGAAGGCCAGCATTGGAGCTAATAAAAAGTTCTCTCCCGATTTTAGCATTAAAGTCTCCGATAACAAGTTTCATATCTTGAGCAGGACATGAATTATAACTTTTCATGAGTAAGTCATAGAAAAGATCCTTCTCTGTTTCGTCTTTATCATCAGTCGGTGCGTGGGCACAGATTAAGGTGGTATTGTAATGTCTTCCTCTCAGTCGGATTTTACAGTCTCATGCTTATGGCCTGAAAGTCAATGACAGTATTTCTCAATCTTTTATTCACAATGAAACCTACACCAAAATGGTGAGCTTTCTCCTGACAGTTGTAGTACAGTGTACAGTCTTTTTTTTTTATCCAGTATTCCAGTTCCCAGCCATCTAATTTTCTGAATAGCTAGAACATCAATGTGGTAGTCCACAAAAACATCAATTAAGTTTTGCAAAGCTCCACCCTGATATAGGGTATGAGTATTTCTTGTTCCAATACTCAAGTCCTTTTACATGGCGAGTCGTCTGGGTGTATTAGAGCCGGTTTTAGCAATCTGTTGAGGTTTCGTAACAATTTTTTTACGGGGTAGCGCTGTTAACCCTGCGCCCAACGGTATTTTAGTCGTCTCTTACGACATGCATTGGGATACATTGGGACTATTCTTACCCCTTGGTTACCACATGGTAACCTTTGAGGAACCCCGGTCACTACACGGGGTAATGCATTTTATTGGATGATACTAAATGGAATAACCTAAATTTTAGTTTAAATGTAAGAAACATAACGCGAATGCGCTTTTCACAATAATGTGTTGACGGTAGCCTTTTGAAGCATTTTCCATATAATTGCATTTTTTTTGGTTGATTCATTAAAATTTAGTTAATCTCATTTTTTTCTTGAATTTAATTAAAAAGATGTGGTTAATATAATTTTGTTTTATATGCATCCAAATTTAATGTACCTTTTTTTGTTTAATTTTTAATGAATATCTGTATTTTCACATATTTTTGTTATGTATTTCAATATTTTTTATTACTTAAACTATTTATTACTATTATGTGCATTGATGTGCAGAGGATTTAGTTACAAATAATATATAGGATAAGCAAAATAATTATTTATAATTAATTCATCCTTTTTAAGAAGAAAACTATTTTAGATCGTTTAACTTTTTATTCTTGTTTGTACATCACGCTACAATGTCAACAACTTTTTCTTGCCAGATTATGAAAACTAAATTTATAAAAACAAAGATATTACATAAATAGAGATGCAACAGATGTGTTAAATTTGATGTTTTTTTTTTGCTTAATGAACTAGCATCTTCTGTTGTGCTACCATAAAATGTAGTCTTTGCCATAAAATGTATCATAATGCAATGATAAAAGTAACTGTGGGGTAACATTTTTTAGGATAAATTTTCTTTTGAGACTTTATATATAATCACAAAAATTGTTAAAAGCAATGGAAAAAGAAACATGGAATTTAAAAAAATGAATGTCTAAAGTTGAATTTAAATGAAATAATTCTTTATCAGATTCTGAAAATATTTGAATTTTATTTCCCCTAAATGCTGTGAGAACTGTTGCTTTTAAAATTTAATAAAATTGTATAATTCTTATATATTATGAAAGTGTGAAGAAGGGGCTAATTCAGATGTAAGTTTCATCTGATTGTGGTTGAAAGCAGATACGTCTTTTTATTCAATAATATTTGTTTTATTTATTTTTAAGCACTAACTGTTATAAAAAATAAGCAAGCAGATTAAAATTGAATAATATACTATCAAATGTTTTATTAAAAACTCAATTTTTTCTTATCCAAAAATATTTTAGGATTGCGGAAATAAATTAAAAGAAATTGAAACAGAGTTGAAATCTCAGCAAGTTACAGAAGCGAAATTTGATACACAACTAAAGAATCTGAAAGATGCATTAAATGAAGAAAAGAAAAAACAAGCTGATCTGATAAAGAACTTAAAAGAAGTAAGTTTTCTTTTCCATAATATTGTTTCTCTTGTAAACATATGTTGTTGTGAAAATAGCCCCCCTTGCTTTGAATGGCTCTGGGGTGGAGTGACGTCACGTTCCCCCCACCCCTATGATGTAATGCCCTTTCTCGGGCTCTCCGAACTTAGCAGGCAGAGAGTGAGGTCATTGCTCTACTGTCTTGCAGTGTAAATAAAGCATTTTTAACAAACCTCTCTGGAACTCTATTAAGAAAACCAACATCACCTGTCCACACACTTTTGAATTCAAACTTGAATATATGTTACAGTCAACGGCAACATTTTTCTCGTCCGTGACAGGACGGGTGCTTTGGAAAAGAGCAAAACTTTTAAATTTATTAGAATTTACCTGAATTAGAAATGGCTCTGAGTGATCTGAAAGCGAAGAGGAAAGGCCTTAGGCAAGCCTTCACCCTTAATTTAAAAGAAATTGAAAGTGAATTGATCAAAGAAATTGTGGATAGAAAGGAACTCTCCATATTAACTCAAATACCTGATAAAAGTTCTAGAGATTGGACAACTGCCAATTACTACTATCGGAGGAATAACTGAAAGAGGAAAATGGCAAACAGTTACTTTCGGAAGATTTCGAAGAAGCTGAAACATATTGAGACAGATATCTGGAAAACTGTTTTAAAATTAAGAATGGATTACAAGAAAATACTGGGCCGAGTGAAGCTGAAAAAAGGAAATTTAAATTACCAAAGATAGAATTGAAAAAATTTAATGGTGACCCAAAAGAATTCCTTGCCTTTTGGAGCCAGTTCAACTGCAGTATATGAAATACATGATGACAGTTCAATTGTGGAGGAAGACAAGATGCAGTATTCACTACAATCTGTTGAACCTCACTCTAAAGCTGAAAGATTGGTCCTTAGTTTTCTGGCGACTGCTGCTAACTATTCGAAAGCCATAGAGCAGTTGAAAGAGTGGTTTGGACGTGATGATTTTCTAGTTAAAATTTTTGTGAGAGACCTTCTAAGACTTGTAATGAAAAATGCAGTAAAAGGATGGTCCAAGACAGACCTGACATATGTGTATGATGAATTAAAAGGAAAACTATGGGCTTTCGAAGAACTCGAGAAGTATGGAGATTTCCTGATCTCATTAGTCGAAAGCTGCATTCTCGAAGAAACATTACTACCTTGTTAAAGAAGCCGAAACCATGAATCGACACAGAACACTCGCTCATTGGAACATTTGATGAATTTTCTTCACAAAGAGGTGCAAGGAGAGGAGATAGGGCAACTCATCTGAACTGGATTTGGACCTCAACATAATTTCCGAAAGAACAATGCTCCCTTTGAATGTGTAATGCAGAGTGAGCTAGCAACAGCCTCGGCCTTGGTAAGCCTGGATTCAGGTAAGCGACCTCTTTGTATTGAAAAATGCTTTGCTGCGAAGAAAATGTTCTTAAATGATAAACAAAGAATATTGTTAAAAAAAGTGCATGTTTTACCTGTTTGAAAAAGGCTGGACATTTAAGTAAATTTTGTTATTTAAAAAATATAAATTTTGTACTCAATTAATAATTCTCATTTTGAAATGTGTTCTAAATTAGAAAAGGAAAATGTGAGATCCGAGAATTCTCTCTAATTGTGGCAGAAGCGACATGGTATTTTTACAAACTTTATGTTAAGTTTCAGGGGGTGAAAAAAAGGGTCTGAGCTCTTATTGACTCTGATAGTCAGAGCAGCTACATAAGTGAAAGACTTGTAAATCAGTCAGCGGTCCCTTAGAACCGTATGCCATGCGCTTTTCGGGGGAAGCCAAACTGACCCTAAACCACACGAGGTGTTTTCTGTTGAGGTCAGCGAACTGCAGGGAATGTACATATGCAACTTTGAGGTGCTTTCCGAAAGAAAGATTTGTGGTTTAGTCCCTAAGATAAACGATCAAAATATTGTGAAGGATCTAAGGGGAAGAAGATACATTTAACTGATTCTTCTTGTGAAGAAGCGGAAATAGATCTTTTAATAGGGGCCGATGTTAAGGGAAAACTGTTGACAGGAAATGCAGTCACCTTGCATTCTGGCTTAACAGCTGTTGAAAGTAAATTGGGCTGGACGGTATTTGGAAAACAGAAATTTTGTGGAAAGGATAAATTTGCAACAACATTGTCAATGCACATGGGAAATATCCCCTTGCAAAATCTGTGGGAGCTAGAACTTTTAGGAATAACTGACACCACACAGAAACTGTTAAAGAAAGAGAAGACTTATCTGATTTTAGGGAAAAAATGAGTATTCTTCCCGAAGGGGGATATGAAGTATAGCTTCCATGGAAAAGTAATTTAATGAATTTATGTGATAACAAGGAATTAGCTTGGAAAAGGCATGAAAAAATGATTAACAAATTAAAATGTGGTAATTTTTTTTGATTATCAAAACGTCTTCAGGGAATGGGAATCTATGAATATAATTGAATGCGTGCCTGAAATAGAATTAAATAATAAGTCATTTCCCCCATAGGCCAGTAATAAAATTAAATAGCCAGACAACAAAAGTTTTACCTGTTTTTGATGCTTCTGCTTCTCAGAAAGGGAAACTCTTTTTGAATGAATGTGCACAAAGGGTGCACTTGATCACTTCAGAATGTTTCCAATCGGAATTAGTGCTGATATAGAAAAGGCATTTTTAATGCTATCCGTTGCTCCTTAAGAGAGGGATTTCCTTAGATTTTGTTTCCCGGGTTAGGAAGGACAAGAAATTTATAGACATTGCCCTAGTTGTGTTTGGGGTTTGTTCTAGTCCATATCTATTGAACATATTCTTAATACATCTTTTGGAAATTGTCCCACTGAATTTAAAGAAATTGCTCAGAAAATGAAACGATCCTTTTATGTAGACAATCTTGTATGTGGAGTTTATAACACTAGTGAAATGAAACACTTCATTGAACAAGCAAAATGTATTATGAATAAAGGATTTCTTAGCTTGCGGGGTTTTTAAAGCAATGTTGATTGTAAAAATGTTGACAAGCATTCAGGAGATGCTTCAGTTTTGGGAATAATATAGAATTTAGATAGTGATGTTCTGAAATTTTGTGCGGATTTAAAACAGTTAACCTGTGAAGGGAGAATAACTAAAAGATTAATTTTATCAGTTGTGCAAAAGATTTTTGATCCCATCGGCATGTTAACACTGACAACATTGCTTCCTAAACTACTGTTGCAGAATTTATGGAAATTGAAAATTTCTTGGGACCATGAATTATACCTCCCAGTTGTAAAAAAGAATTTTTAACATGGTTTAAAGATACTTCTGTTTTGAAAAATGTTAATATTCCTCGTCATCTTAAAGTGAATATTTCTTCTGAATTGCATGTTTTTGTGGATGCGGTCGGGGGAGCATATGCTGCATGCGTCTTTGTTCAATCAATAATTGATTCTAAGGTAAATATAGTACTCGCTAGAGCAAAGTCTAGGGTAGCACCTCTTAAACCTCTTAGTATACCGCGTCTAGAATTGATGGCCTGTAATATTGGAGTAAGGCTGGTAAATTCTCTAGTGAAAGTACTTAATTTTCCAAATTTAAAAATAACATTTTGGCCTGATTCCACTACTGCTCTTTGGTGGATAAAAAAACAAGGAAACTGGTCAGTTTTTGTGTCTAACAGAGTTAAGGAAATTCGACTTCTAACGAAAACCCACTCGTGGAAATGTGTCCCAGGGAATATGAACTCAGCGGATTTATTATCACGCGGATGTTCCCCTTACAAATTGCTTAAATCTAAATGGTGGGAAGGACCTACTTAGTTGAAAGAAAATCCCCAAAACTCTGGCCAACAACTGAAATTATTGATCAATCTAGTGAAATAGATGTCGAAAAAAAATGATTAAAATTGTTAATATTGATCTAGCAAATGACGCACCCCTTCTCTGGCATCTGCATAATATATCAAACTAAAGTAAAATGATTAAAGTGTTCGGTTAAATTTTGAGATTTATCAATAACTGTAGAAAACCTTGTTATATATAAGTGTACTGAACTTGAGCTTTCATTTTATGAGATTGAAAGTTCTGAAAGGTGCTTGATTGGTTTAAATCAAAAATGTTATTTATCTGATATAAAATTATTAAATTTTGGTACATTTATAGATAATATTTTAAGAGTAAAAACTAAAATAACTCTTAAGAGATGATGAGGAATCATTTCTGTATCCTATCTTATTACCAGGAAAATGTCATTTTATTAGATTGTTAATAGATTTTGTTCACAAGAAAAATTGTCATGCTGGAATACAGATGATGCAAATATTAACGAGAGAACGATTTTGGATTATTCGTGCGAGAAAAATTATTAAAAATGTTTTGTATAACTGTATCAGATGTCAACATTTTAAAGTTAAAGCTATGCCAAGTGAACCAGCCTCCTTGCCTCTCGACAGAGTGGCGGATTGCGTTGCATTCAAGATAGTGGGGATTGATTTGTCTGGGCCCCTGTTTCTAAAATCTGAGGAAAAGGTATGGATAGCATTGTTTACTGGTGCAAATTTTCGTGCTATCCATCTAGAATTGGTTAATTCATTAACTGCTGACAGTTTTCTGTTATCTCTTTGACGTTTTATAGCTAGATGCGGAAGGCCTTGCACTATTTATAGTGATAACGGAACGAATTTCAGATGTGCTTCTAATGATCTTTCAAAATTAGATTGGGATAAAATTACAAGAGAAACCATGACAAATAAAATACTTTGGAAATTTATCCCACCCTCTGCGGCTTGGTGGGAAAGGCTGGTCCGCATTGTGAAAGAATTGTTACGACGTACATTAGGTAAATGTGCGTTAACTTATGAAGAATTGAATACACACACAATATTATGTGGCTGTGAATCGATCATTAATTGTTGACCTTTTAGTGTATGTATCAGAAGATACTGGAGAATTGATTCCTCTCACACCTGCAATGTTTCTTGGAGAGAGTCACTCTTATAGTGTTTCAGATATTGAAGAAGTAGATAGTCAAAAATTATCAAAAAGAATAAAATATCAAAGAAAACTTTTTAATGATTTTAGACAACGGTTTAGAAGAGAGTATTTAAGTGAAGTAATTCAAAAATCTAGTGAAAAATCATGGTGTGGGCCTAAAGTAGGAGAAATAGTTTTGATCGGAGATGACGATAAAAAACGTTTATTTTGGCCAATGGCAAAAATTATTGAGCCCCGGTCGAGACAGTAAAATTCGCACTGTCAAACTTAAAACGCAGCATGGTGCGACCAGTGCAACGTGTATATCCTTTAAAGATACGAAAAATGAAAATTGTGTAACGGAGGAAGTTGCAGGTGAGGGGGAATCAAATTCAAAAAAAGGTGTAAATGTCACAATAGCACCTAATGATGTAATAAAGAAGTGTACTTCATCTGGTAATTGTGTAAAAATACCTCACAGACTAGATTTATTTAATTATCATTGTTATAGGTTTGATACTCTCCCCGAATATCAAACGGGGGGGGAGGATGTTGTGAAAATAGCCCTGCTTTGAATAGCTCTGGGGTGGAGTGACGTCACGCCCCCACCCCTATGATGTAATACCTTTTTTCGGGCACTCTGAACTTAGCAGGTAGAGAGTGAGGTCATTGCTCTACTGCCTTGCAGTGTAAATAAAGCATTTTTAACGAACCTCTCTGGGAACTCTTTAAGAAAACCAACAGCACCCAGCATCAGGTAGATGCAGTCAACACACTTTTGAATTCGAACTAGAATATATGTTACACTCAACCGTAACATATGTTATTGAATTTATTTTCATATGATTTGAAACTACTTCTTGTGGAAAAAATTTGTACAATTTATGGCTAATGTATATAAAAATTGAAAGAAGGGAAGAACATTAAAAAACGTGTTATTTAATATCTATTTTTGTATCAAATTTTTGATAATTTTTTTTTATTTTCATTTTATAATTTTGAAATTTTATTTAGAACATGCATTAATGTTTATCTTTAAATGTTAACTCGTTCTGCTTTTTAATTTTCAATATGTTATATTGCATTCAGTAAAATGTCTATTTTTAAATGCTTTTACTGATTACTTTATTTTATTTCTGATTATATAATTCTTAATTAAAAACTTTAATTTTTCATATTTGATCTTTTTAAACTTTATTAATAAAGGATTTTCCGTATGCTCTGGCATATAAAGTGCACTTATGACAAAAAACAAAACTGAAATTGGCAGGTGTACATTGTGCGTTGTATATAATAATGATAGCCGTAAAAGTGAAAAGAAGATGCACATTTAAAACAAATTAGATCTCTACATATATGTTAGTACTGTTTATTTAAAGGAGGGAGAAGGGGATACCTAGGAACTTTCATTGTTGAATAAAATAAAAAGTTTGCCATTAATCTTTTCCATTATTGTTACTGTGATCCCCATCAATAAATAATCATCCTTCATTTCCATCTAGATCTTTGATAAATGACTTTTAAATATGTCTTTTGAATTACACTGGTGTGCAAAAATTAAGGACGAAGTCGAAAAATTAGCATATCAGCTGAACGAAGAGGCAGAGCGGACAGAAAGACCAATCAGGAGATTAAGTAAGGTGATGTACGGTAGCATATGCGCAGATATGCAGGTAGACGTAATGGGGGAGTGTCTGAGTAGTATAAAGCATGTTGTTGGTGTAAGATCAGTATTTCTGGCAAAGAGATTGCACGCCGTATAGCAGTTAAAATCACACCCGAGTTGCTGCCTCAGCGAGAAATGGCGAATAATCAATCTGTTAGACGACATCTGGATGCTTTTACCCGAGGTCGAATCATTGGGAAGTTGGAGGAAGGCCGCAGTGGGACAAGTGTGGCTGCAGAGTTCGGAATTGCTCACAGCATCATTTCACGACTTTGGAGACAATTTCAAACTACAGGAACAGCTATCCAGGGGTTCAGTAGTGGTCGTCCACGAGGAACCACACCCGCAGATGACCGGTACATTGTTTTACAGGCCAGAAGAAACAGGCGGCAGACAGCGGGAGAAATCGCTAGACACACAACACAGGCGACTGGATGACCGATATCGCGTTTTACCGTGGCCAGAAGACTGCACGGTGGTGGTCTGTTTGCACGACGCCCTGTACGGTGTGTACCTTTAACGCCTGCCCATCGGAGAAGGCGTTCTCTGTGGTGTCGGGAACACCGGAATTGGAGAGACAATGAATGGGGACGAGTACTCTTTACAGATGAGAGCAGATTCAGTTTGAGTAGCGATTCTCATCGCATACTCATCTGGAGAGAGCGGGGAAGCCGCAATCATCCCTCGAACATCATTGAAAGGGACAGGTATGGAGGTCGCGGTGTTCTCGTTTGGGGAGGCATCATGCTTGGTAGTCGTACAGACCTTCACATCTTCGACGCAGGTTTAGTCAACGGGACCCGTTATTGTAACGAGATTCTTCTTCCATATGTGCGTCTTTTTAGAGGCGTTATGGGTCTGCAGTTCCTTTTCATGGACTACAATGCACCATGTCATCGCACAGTAGCTGCCGAACAGCTCTTAGAGAGTGAGGATATTGAACGTATGGATTGGCCGGCACGATAACCGGATCTCAATCCCATCGAGCATGTATGGAATTTTCTAGGCAGAGGCTTGGCAGCTCGTACCTTACCACCAGTAACGATTCGGGAGCTTGGATTGGCGCTAAAAGACGAATGGGCAGCAATGCCTCAACAACTCATTGACACCCTCATTCTCAGCATGGGCAGACGCTGTGAAACCTGCCTAGTAGTCAGGGGAGATCATGTTCCCTACTAAAGACCGGATGTTTCTTGCTGGACACCCATCACAGGGATGTTTCGGCCTTCAGTCGCATTGTGCTCCATGCTACTTTTTCAATAAAGCTTCTTTTTATCCCTCTGATTCCTCTTTTAGTAAGTGTTGCTTACATTACACATGTCCTTACGTATTGGGGATCTTACGGTATTAAATGTGTTGATTTGGAAAGCTTTTGTACAAAGTTATATTGAAAAAACCGTCTCGTCCTTAATTTTTGCACACCAGTGTATGTCAAGTTTAATTTCATTCTATTCTTTTATTATTCACTCACTATTTCTAGATTGGCAGATGTATTTGTTTTTTTGTAAATGTTTTTTGGCTTCCTAATATCCATACACTTTCGAACATCCCTTTTAGTTCTAAAAGTATATTGTTGCTCAAAGTTCTGGTGTAATACTTTGAATAAATGACTTCAAAAGAAAATAGCATTGCACATGTACATTTCAGTTTTTTGTTATGTTTGTTTGTAAAAAAGTACTTATTATGTAACGAATATACATAAAAATTAAAAATACTGTTTGAAAGTATAGGTGTGCATAAAATATGCCGTTTATATATGGTAAATCGTTTGCCATGATACACGAAAAGTATTGCGTCTTCTATGTAATTAATTGTAACTACATAATGACATAATCAAAAGAGAATATTATGAGTATTATTTATTAAAGTATCAAAAGCAAAGAATAAATTCTGTACTTATACATGTGTGTGTGTGAATAGTGCACATAATAGGTTTTGAACTCTCATTAATCATTAAAAGATCTTCAAGCATATTGAATGTTTTCATATTTTCCAACTTATGACAAGTGAGTAAAAATATAGACTCCATAAAAGAATCGTATATGCCACAATATTTGTATATTTAGTATAAAAGGAAATTTATGTAATTAGTAGTGGTTTTTTTCATTCTGCCAAATTCTTTTGGATGAAAGTAGACCTAATTTGTTTGTGTTGTTTCATTCTATTTTACATTCTTTTTAACTAATGCCCATTATACTAAGATATTTAATTTCAATTTTTTTGTTGTGAAGGAAAAAGCATCCTTGGTTCAAAAAGAGAAAGAATTGTCTAATTCCTTGAAGAAGCTAGAAAATTTGCAGACAATTCGAGACAAAGACAATGATGCTGTAGTTACTGCAGAAAATCATTTTCATGCTGTAAATGCTGGTTTAGGTGATGATGGTGAAGAGGCCAGTCTTGCTGCCCAGCTTATAGGTTAGTATATTTTGCAGATTATTGCAGTAAAAGTAGTAAAAATAAAGCTTATTAATTCACTTTGTATATTTGTGGATTTTTAATTATAATTCATTCAACTTTTATACGTAAAAGTTAATTTCTGTGTTTCAAAAAATACTTAATAAGTTTTTATCATAGGTAAAATTCTCATTTTTTGCAAAGAATGGATATTAAAATATATATATACTAGAGGCCCCGACAAACGTTGTCCTGTACTCGCATCTTAAATTCAAAAATTCCAAATTTTTTATGAGTAAGCTTTAACAATCTGGACCGTTTTGGGTAAAATTTGTATTAAAAAGTTATTACAAGAATGTAATTATGTGCCAAGTTTTTTTTTATACTTCTGGGTTGCTTAGAAGTGAAATACACACAAACTATTTCCGATAAGAAATAATTTTAAATAAACAAAAAGTTTAATAGTGTGTGTAATCAATTAGCTACACATATATATTTGTAGGTTAGGATAATTGTTGTCAGCGCACGTGTAAATTTAATAGAAAATCATGTAAAATACTCACTTCAATTGCATACTAAATTTGGAGAATGTATAGTTTTTTATGCACACTTCAAAACTCTTCAAACACTAATTACATCTGAATGTAATAATTTAATTAACACATGATTTATTTCAACAAAATAATAACACGAAGTGACAAAATATTTTCCTGAAATGATCACAGCACCAACTGTCGGGACCAACTTGAATTATATAATAAAAGATTTTTGAATATTCTATACTGCGATCGTAGCACAGTCTGCCGGATCCAATGTAAAACATTCCAAGATCAACAATTGATAAATAAAACATTAATTAAATAAACATTTCTAAACCGAATTATAATTCTAAACCATTGTCGAGTCCACTGGAACAGACAAAAACTTTCATGAAATTTGGTCCAGCCATTTAGGAGGAGTTCAGTTACATACACACGCACAGAAGAATTACATATATAAAGATTATTTGAAAAGATATTAATTAAAAATGCTAAAAAGCGTGAATCGTCTGCATTTTCGTAACAATAAAGACCGGGTTTGGCCAGTTTGGCTGAAAATCAATTTTCGATGCCAACTTACATCTTTTTCAATTCCTACTATTAGCTCACGATCTCTATACATATTTTATTTGTTTATTTATTTATCTAATTGGAATTTTAAATCGTTAATAAAATACATTTTACAAGCGCTCAATTGAGCTGAAATGTAATGTACATGATTATTTTGGATGACAGTACAATAATTTAATTGTAATTAATAAAAATTAATTGATTAAAACTAATTATTTAAAAAATTACAAATACAGCCACGTTGGCGATTTAGCGTCCCTTTTGGCGACTTATGTCAAAATTTGAAAAGGTTTTTTTCTCGCATGTTAAAGCATTCAGTTGAAAGGAAATTTTATGTACACGATTGTTTTGGATGACAAAATGATACTTTAATGATAATTAATAAAAATTAATTACCACTTAATGTTGTGATTCTGTCATATGCATATACGTATTTATATTAATTGCAACTATTTAATAAAAAATAGCTAAAATAAATTTTTTCTTGTTTGATCTAAGTAGGAATTGATTAAAATTTTTTTTTATATTACTTGTTTATAACAATAGCATTGTTACAACAATGCAGGGGAATGTTGAGTTGTATTTTGTGAATGTTTTTAATCAATATCTTTTTAACTAATTTCGATATCAGACCGAATTGGGAATCTAAACCATTCTCGAATATGCTTGAACCCACACAAAAAATTTCATCGAAATCGGTCCAGCCGTTTAGGAGGAGTTTACACGCACAGAAGATTTTTATATATAAAGATATATATATGTATATTGAAAATTTATATAAACATTTAATATGCACTAATCGTAATTTATTATGAAATTAGTTTTATTTTGTTTAAAGTATTTGCTTCTTTTAAAGTAAAGGAATAATTTTTTAGCGGCCGGGAAAGATAAAAAAGCTGCAGAAACTGAAGCCAAATCACTTGAAATGTCCATAAAACATACACAAGTAGAATTGGCTAAGAAGGAAGCTGAAAACAAGAAAGTAGACAAAAGCTATTCCCATGATCAGGCTCTCTATCAGAAGTTAGAAAGTGAAGTTAAAAAGCTTAAAGTTAGTTTGCTGCATTATTATAGCTTGCTATTTTTAATTCTATTTTAGACACATTCAAATTTTATCTTTTTTTGATTTTGTGAATGTAATTGTTGTAAAATATGAATTAATCATTATTTAATTATATTACATGATTTAACTATTTAAAAATTATATTATTAAAATGTTTGAAATTATATTTTTAATTTTGAATATGAGTGCTGTATATATTTTTTTTTGTTTCTATATATCATGTAATTTTTTAGGCTGACATTAATAAATTAAACTATCAAGAAGGCCTGTTTGAAGGTCTTTTAGCCAAAGAAAAGAAACTAAATACGGAGCTCAGGACTTACCAAGATGGATTAGAAAATATTTTTGGAAGGTATTTGCTTTCTTGAATATTGAAAATACTATAATTTTACTAAATGACCTGTAAATATGTTTTTAACAGTCAAGCACACTTGAAATAAAGTAAAAAAAGAAATTGACAGCAGTTTATGAAAAAATAATCTTCTGATTGTCATCGATTCATTCTCCAAATACATAGCCTAATAACCTTAAAATTGATTATTCTTAGCAAAATAACACACACACACTTGCATATACAGGCTTACCACATGTCTGGGATTAGTCCTGACAATCTTGGTTTTTTTAGTGCTGTCCAAAGTTGTAAAAATTTCTTGGATTTTGAAAATTTTATGACATGTGATGATTTGTTTAAATTTAGACAAATATGTTCAATATTTCATTTTTAAACATTTTCTTACGGTGTTGTATATTTATTAATGTAGTTCTAAAATTGGAAGCTAATTCAACAACAGCATCTGAAGAACTTCGGACATATTCTGAATAAATTTGTCAACCCACAAATTTGTATTTACTTCTGCCAAAGAATTGCTATGTATTGTAAAATAATATGATATTTAGGAACAAAAATTTGAAAGTGTGGGTAATTTTTTAATTCTAGTATCAGTACTTAGAGTTGTGGATAACAGTTTTGATAAAGTGTAAATTTTCAATGCTTAAAAGTATGAACTGAAATTGGTTTGATTTAGAAAAGAGTACTGTTGTGAATGGAGATGATTTGTGTGAATGAGTGGCAGCATGGCGCCACGTTTTTGTAACTGAACAGATTGTGTGACGTCATTATGTTCTGTGTATAAAAGGGGTGGAGCCACACGTGCTCACACTCACTCGGTAGTTCTGAATAAACTCAGTTATTGGAATTGACTGGCTCGAGTCTGAATTTCTTCCTCCAACGCCGAGCATCGGGTAGATGCAGCTCGCAGAATTTTGTAATTGGAAATTGTTCTTTACATAAGTTTTTGGTACCCTCGGCGGGACTGGTTGTTGGTTGGAAGCGAAACTGAAACCGAATTTAAATTATTGAACTTTGAACTTAACTTTTTGAATTATAAAATGAAAGTGAATGCTTTGAAAGCGGCAAAAAAAGGCCTGAGAATAGCATTTTCTCTCAGTCTGAAAAGGATTGAAACTGAACTCATAAAAGAAAACATCGATATGAATCAACTTTCGATTCTGAAAACTCAATTTATCGATAAATTTCAGAGACTCGACACTTGTCAGAATCACATTTCTGAACTACTCTTGGGTACAGAAGATGCTGTGCAAGAATATTTAGATGATATGGAAGATGCAGAAAACTACCGTGACCGCTACATCGAAATGTGTACTCGAGTAGATTTGAAAATACGAGAAACCGTTGTTCCTACCGAAACTGAAAAAAGAAGCTTTAAATTACCGAAAATCAAACTGAAGAAATTCAGTGGTAAAGCTAAAGACTTTTTGGCCTTCTGGAGTCAGTTTCAGAAAATTCACAATGATAAAAGCATTGCGGAAGAAGACAAAATGCAATATTTATTGCAATCCGTGGAACCGAAATCGAAAGCAGAACGATTAGTGTTGAGTTTCCCTGCAACGGCGGAAAATTATCCTAAAGCCATTGATCAATTAAAAGAGAGATTCGGTCGTGAAGATTTGTTAGTACAAATTTACGTACGTGAACTTTTAAATTTAGTAATGAAGAACGCTGTTTCTGGAAGAACGAAAACTGATTTGTCGGCCTTGTACGATGAACTTGAAGGGAAATTATGATCGTTGGAGAGCCTTGGACGAACACAAGAAAAATATGGAGATTTCCTTACACCATTGGTAGAGTCCTGCTTACCCGAGGAAATCCTGATGGCCTGGGAAAGAAAACGGAATACTGAAACAGACGCTAAAGGATTACGAATTCTAGAACACTTAATGACTTTCCTTCGCCTGGAAGTCCAAGGGGAAGAGATGGTGCAGCTGGCAAAATCCGGTTTTGGAACTCCTATCCGAAAAAAAGATTCCCCAACTGAAAGTGTTAAGCCGACCGAATTAACGACTGCATCAGCTCTGGCGAGTTCCGTAAAGTCCTCAGGTAAGAAAATCAAAAACTGTATATTTTGTGAGAAATATCATCCCAGTGAAAATTGCTTTAATGCTAGAAAAATGTCTTTAAATGCTAAGAGACAATTGTTATTAAGAAAAGGTGCTTGTTTTATTTGTTTAAATAGATCTGGCCATTTGAGTAAAAATTGTGATATTAAAAATGATATTAATTATTCTAAATGAAATTATTCTCATTTTGAAATTATGTGTCCAAAATTAAATAAGAAGTATGATCAAAAATTGTGTTCCATAAAAACTGAGAACTCTCTATCAAGTAACACTGCAACAGAAACCAAAGTATTTACTTTCAAACTCTGCGTTTTCATTTGCATTAAAGATCAGGAAAGGAAAGTTAGAGTTCTGATTGATACCGCTTGTGAAAATAGCTACATTAGTGAAAGTGTTACTAGTATTTTGAAGGCCACTCCACTTAGAGAGGAAACTATAATTCTCTCTCATTCTCTATTCGGGGGCAACGAAACTAAACCGAAACATCACAGCGTGTATTCTATTGAGGTCAGTGATATGAAATACTCTTATACATGTTGGTTTGAAGTGCTATCCGAAAAGAAAATATGTGGATTTATTTCTAAGATTGAGGATAAGCGTATTTTAAATGAGTTAAAAAATAAAGAAATTATTTTATCAGATTTAAATTGTAACGAAACTGAAATTGGGCTTTTGATTGGGGCTGATAATATAGGAAAATTATTGACTGGGAATTTAATTGAATTTGATTCGGGTTTAACAGCTATTGAAACTAAACTAAGATGGACGGTAATTGGAAAAGTATGTTCGAACGATAAAAACGTTATGTTAACGACATCGTCTTTGCATGTTTGGAATGTTAGCATTAAAGAATTATGGGAACTTGATGTTTTAGGAATAACGGATCCCTTACTTAATGAGAATACGAAAGAAAATTTTGAATTAACCGATTTTAAGAATAATATGAAAATTCTTCCCGATGGAAGATATGAAGTTAAACTCCCATGGAAATGTAACTCTGAAAATTTGCCCAGTAACAAAGAACTAACATGGAAAAGACATCTACGGATGATGAATAAATTAAGAAACGGTAAATTTTTTGAGGATTATAAAAGTGTGTTTAGGCAATGGGAAAATTTAAATATCATTGAACGTGTGCCGGAAGTAGAATTGAACAATGAATGCCATTATTTACCGCATAGACCCGTGATTAAATTAGATAGTGCGACTACAAAAATCCGACCCGTATTCGATGCTTCGGCCCGTGAAAAAGGGAAACCATCTTTGAACGACTGTTTATATAAAGGCGTAAACCTTATTGAACTGATACCTGACATTTTAGATCGTTTTAGAATTTATCCAGTCGGAATTGTAGCCGATATTGAAAAGGCGTTTTTGATGCTATCTGTTGCACCGAAAGATAGAGATTATCTCAGATTTTTTTCCCATGCAATGAAAAACAATTAGTGTAAGGCATTGTCGAGTTGTGTTTGGGGTGTCTTCAAGCCCTTACTTATTGAATGCATCTATTATGCATCTTTTGGAAAACTGTAATTCCGAATGTAAGGAAGTTGCACAAAAGTTAAAATCTTCCTTTTATGTTGATAATTGTGTAACTGGTGTTTTCAGTGCTAATGAAATAGAAATATTTATTTAGAAGACTAAATTATTTATGTCGGAAGGATGTTTTAATTTACGTATTTTTGAGAGCAATGTGGCGATTAAAAGTGTTGATAAACACTCAGGCGAAACTTTTATTTTGGGTATCATCTGGGACTTGGATAATGATGTTTTGAAATGTTGCACGAATTTCGACTCATTAACGTGCGAAGTGAAAATAACGAAACGATTAGTTTTGTCTACGGTGCAAAAAGTTTTCGATCCCATTGGAATGTTGGCGCCGTCTACATTGCTCCCAAAATTACTATTGCAGGAAATATGGAAGATGAAAATAGCATGGGATCAGGAACTACCTCAGAATATTGTAAACAAATTTATGAAATGGTTTAGTGAAATTCAAATTTTGAAAGATGTAACTGTACCACGTTGTATGAAAATCGATATTTTTACTGAATTACATGTATTTGTTGATGCAAGCAAGGGGTCATATGCGGGATGCGTCTTTGCTCGATCAATAGTTGATTCTAGAGTTAGCGTAATTCTTGTTAGAGCGAAGTCTAGAGTAGCTCCTCTCAAACTTTTGAGTATACCGCGTCTAGAACTAATGGCTTGTTGTGTTGGTGCTCGACTTGTAAATTCTATTTTGAAAGCGCTTAATATGCCGGACTTGAAAGTTACTCTTTGGTCCGATTCTACAACAGCACTTTGGTGGATTAAAGAATATGGAAATTGGTCAGTTTTTGTAGCTAATAGGGTAAAGGAAATTAGACAATTAACTCAAATTCAGTCATGGAAGTATGTTCCAGGAAACATGAATATCGCGGATTTACTATCTCGTGGTTGTTCTCCACGACAAATGCTTAGTTCTAAATGGTGGGAGGGGCCTTCCTGGTTGAAACAAAATTCGGAATATTGGCCAGATGGTGAAATCAGTTGCGAGCTTCAAGAAGTTAACGTAGAAAGAAAGAAAACTAAAAATGCGAATGTTGATCTAGCAAACGATGCACCCTCCTTGCTTATATGTAATGTGTCTGATTATGATAAAATGATAAGAGTATTTGCATGGATTTTAAGATTTGTAAATAATTGTCGCAAAGACTATAACAAATGTAAGGAAGATGAACTTTCTGTTGCTGAAATTGAAAATTCTGAGAAACAATTGATTCGTTTAACTCAGACATATTATTTTCCTGATGTTGAATCTTTAAAATTTGTTACTTTTATTGATAATGATAATATTTTAAGAGTAAAATCTAAAATAACTGAACGAAATGATGAAAGTTCTTTTTTGTATCCTATATTGTTACCTGATAAACGTGAATTTACAAAACTTTTGACTAGATCTATACACAAAAAGAACTGTCATGCAGGAATACAAATAATGCAATCTCTCTCTCATTAATTAGAGAAAGGTTCTGGATTATCAGAGCTAGAAAAGCTATTAAGAGTATTTTGAATGAATGTTTTGTTTGTACTCGTTTTAAAGTGAAATCATTGTCAAGCTTACCATCACCCTTACCACCAGACCGCGTGAATGATTGCGCGATATTTGAAGTTGTAGGAATTGACTTAGCTGGACCTCTGTTTTTAAAAACTGGCGAAAAGGTATGGATTACATTATTTACTTGCGCCGTCTATCGCGCACTACATCTTGAATTAGTAAACGCTTTATGTTCTGATGCCTTTTTGCTAGCCCTTAGGCGTTTCATTGCCAGGCACGGGAGGCCCAGGATAATTTACTGTGATAACGGTACTAATTTCCGAGGTGCTTTCAATGACCTTGCGAGATTAAATTGGCATAAAATATCGAGAGACATCAACTAAAAAAATAGTTTGGAAATTTATACCACCCACCGCCGCATGGTGGGGAGGCTGGTGGGAAAGGTTGGTTCGCATTATCAAGAAACTATTGAGACGTTCTCTTGGAAAATCAATTTCTGTTAAAGGTACTAAACCTGAAAAGGTCTTGAATATTAATGATGCAATTATAAAAAAATATACTTCTCTTCTGGAAGATTGGTTAAAGAACTGAAGAGACTTTATCTTTTGAATTATAACTGTTATAGGTTTGAGACTCTCCCCAAGTCTCAAAGGGGGGAGTATGTTGTGAATGGAGATGATTTGTGTGAATGAGTGGCAGCATGGCGCCACGTTTTTGTAACTGTGAACAGGTTGTGTGACGTCATTATGTTCTGTGTATAAAAGGGGTGGAGCCACACGTGCTCACACTCACTCGGTAGTTCTGAATAAACTCAGTTATTGGAATTGACTGGCTCGAGTCTGAATTTCTTCCTCCAACGCCGAGCATCGGGTAGATGCAGCTCGCAGAATTTTGTAATTGGAAATTGTTCTTTACAAGTACACTGTTTATTAAATTATGAAAGATTCTGTATATATTGATGACCTATTTGATGAACGTAAATTGTTGTACTAGATAATTTAAAACCAAATGGTAGGTTATTGTTCTAGTTCTAAAAAAGTAACTGCATATCTGAAGAGATGTAAAGAGCACACACACAAATTTTAATATATTTGAAAAGGCTGATATTTCATGTGGCAATATTTCTAAAATGGTTGCAATGTCTTAGGGGTATCTGTCCCAGTTGAAAGAATTTTTTCAATTATGGGAAGCATTTGGCCTGCAGAAAGGAATAGACCGGGGGTCGGCAAACTTTTAGCTGCGGCAATGCGAAACCAATCTCCCCATATGATTCAGGGTGCCACACAGGACATTTTTGAAACAATTCGATTCCTGCAATAATGCATGCAGAGTTGGAGAATAGAAGTCAGTAATATAGATTTAAAGTTTTATTATATTTTAATTTTGCATCATTTAAAGATATTTCTGAACATAAGAATAAATAGCATAAAATATAATTTTCTTCCACAAAAATAAAAATGTACATATATTATGCATTTTTAAACATATTTATTAAAATTAGAAATATACAACATAAACTATAAGTATTTCCCATCATTATAGTTAAATAAAATTTTAATGTAAACCTAGTTTTAGCACCACTACTTTCATATTGCAAAATCAGGGTATAATTTGAGATTTTCAATTTGATATGATTCTGAGCATTCAGTTAAACAATTTCTTTGCAGATACAAAATATTTTTCATGTAAGGAAAGATTTTTTACTTAAATATGTGGAACCAAAGGTGGAAATCAGGGTGCATGCAATTTTCTCACTTCAAACATTTAAATCTCGCCAGCAATGACATAACTTACAAAGCAGCTGTGAATTTATTTTTAGAGTTTATCTTTCAGATCTTTTTGTAATTCTGTAAATGTCCATAATTCTGATGATGATTGTCTAATAAGGTCTGTTACAAATTTATCAACTTCTAAACACTCAATAATTGACAAATTTGTAGAGTAGAGCAGAGTGCCACACACTGAGAATTGTACCACGTACCACAAGTTGTCAACCCCTGGAATAGACTTTTAGTATCTATTGTTAAACATGTGCTGCTAAATGTTAAAATTGATTCAGAACTTTCTTATCAGAAATTTATGATGTAATTAAGGCAACTTATTTCTGAAAAAGTTGTTTCTAGCGAAAAATACAGCTGAATGTTTTCAGTAAATAGTTAAGTCTGTTAAGTAATTTCACAGAAATGGACCCTAGGTTAGAGCTCCCAAAGTATGGTAAGCCTATATATATTGAGGCCAAATTGCAGTTAGGTAAGAATTACTTAACAAGTGGGCACTCCTTTAAAAAAGAAAATTATTTAAAATTTTTAGATACAGTGTCTCACATCAGGTTTGACCCTCATTAAAAAAAGTTTTCTTGCTAGTTGAATTAAAAAAAAAATCATGTAATATGATAAACAGGTACTCTCCAATTAATAACTAAATACACTATTATGTTCTCCATCTAACCAAAATCAATCTCATGATGCCAAATAGAAAATATTTTTAAATAAAAAAAAAAAAGAGAAAAAGATTTTTTTGGATATATTTAAAATATTTACTTTTGAGTTTATTCACTTGTGCTACAAAACTCTTGCATTGAGTTTATTACAATAAAATATTGAAATCTATTAACAGTTACCCTTTCAACAGCCAAAGGATGTAATTTACAATTAAAAATAGTTTTTTAAAAAAATGCTTTTGTTTTTCTATTATATACATGAATAAATTAGTCCCTGATTTTTATTTAATTTTGTTTTTCTTGACTATTAATAATTTAAAATACATTGTTCATTTTTATTTTAAAAAAAATTACTTCACTACTGAAAATTTATTGCTAAAAATTTTTTTTTGTTTCATTTATGATTTTTATTTTTTCCAGTTTTCCACAGTTGTCTTTTGATTATGTAGATCCTGTTAAAAATTTCGATCGCAGAAAAGTTCGAGGTCCTGTTTGTATGCAGATGGAAATTAAAGATACAAAAGAGGCTCTTGCATTAGATGTTGCTGCTTCAGGAAAAGTACTTAATCTAATTTTATAGGCTTATTCTTGTTCTTTTTTTTTCCAATGTGAATTTTATTAGGAGGAAAAAATAATTTTAAAAATGTCTGATTTTTATATTTTTAGAAATTTAAGAGAAAAAGTACTTTAGCTGAAATTTTTATAACTGTTTTAAAATAACATTAATTAATAACTGAAATATAAATGTTTGATTTTTTTTCTTCAGAAATATGAGAAGCAAGATTTTATTTATATAAATTAGTTTTTGCAACAATATTTCCTTTTTGTTCCATTTTATCTTTTAAAATTAATTTGATGAAAAAATAAAGTCAAATTAAACAACATATTGCAATAATTTATGATAGATGTGCCTTTTCTTTTGTGTAATGTAGAAATGGCATTGCTTATTTAACTCTATTACAAAAATTTCTTGTATTTCAATACATATTTAATTTTTATTTTTAGCTTTATAATATTATTGTTAATGATGAAGATACAGGTAAGCTGCTTTTGGATAAAGGTCATTTGAAAAGAAGGTGCACTATAATTCCATTGAATAAAATTCGAGGAACAGTTATTGAAAATAAACTGGTTCAGGAAGCAGAGAATATAGTAAGGCTAATTTACAGTCAGTTTGAATATTAGTGTTTTTTTTAATTTTAGAAACAATATTTATGAAAAACTATTTTTTATTTGAATTAATGGTCACATGCTTAGTGTGAGGAGAAATAAAATTAAAACATAAATAATGCCAAAAATACGTTTTTAAGGAGTTTGTATGTAACTTAAAATGTAATAATTGCATGATTTTTTAAATTTTTCCTAGAGATTTATATAGTTTCTTCTATCAATTGTATTTTCTTAGTAAATGAAAAATATTAAAGAATACATATATTATATAATTTAGAAACTACTGAACTTTTACTTATAGTATAGTCTTTGTTATATTCTTTTTGATAAAACAAATCATTAAGGCTGCAAACTTCTTTGATTGGCAGTGGTTTATTAAATTTGTGAGTTTCAATTCTGAAACCATCAAAGATCCATTGTATAAAATGAATGGGTTATTGTATTTAATGAACCCAACCTTAAATTACTTATGTGATATGACAGGAAAATAAAAGAATGTCATGCCAGCTTATTTGTCATTCCCTTTTCTTAATAATTATTGAAAATAATGGGATTTTTTATGAATAGCCATTGTGTAACTAATGTATTTTTAATTTAAACTAAATCATTGCTTGAAAATGTAGTTCATATATGCTCTGCTATTAAGTGAATATTCATGCTGTATAAAAATAGTCATAGATTGAACCATTATTAATGAGAAGTGTCTTTTATATGTTCTTTTATTCTTGATCATCATTTTGTTATTAAATAATAATAAACATAAAATATTGTATGTATTATTTTTAGTTTATATCTCATTCTTGTGCATTATTCATAGAAATCCTTTATATAATAGGTTGGTAAGAATAATGTGGCTCTTGCATTATCTCGTATTAATTTTGAGAAAGATCTGACTCCTGCTATGGAATATGTCTTCGGGAATGTATTTATTTGCCCTTCAATGACATCTGCCAAAGCTGTTACATTTTCTAATGTCAAAAAGCGCAGTGTTACATTAGATGGAGAAGTGTTTGATCCTGCAGGAACTTTATCTGGAGGTATTTTTGTTTTTTTCTGCTGCATTTTAACCATTATGTTCTTTTTTTTTAAATATTCTTTTCTTTAAAGTGATGGGAGTGTTTTTCTGAATTAATATGAATTTTGAATGCATGTTTTAAAAGAATTTCTTTCCTGTTTTCATAGAATATAATTGTTTTAATTTTGCATTGCATCATGCCTAGTAAATGCACACATTTAATGTTTCTTTATAAGTTAAGCAAATCTAATTGTAGGTTCAAAAAAAATATTTTTGGAATTATCTAAAAATTATCAGTAATTTTTTTTTAAAGAATACATATATTTTTTTATTCAAATGTAATTAAAAAATTTCCTCATTTGTTATCCAATAAAAATGAAATTTTAGGAGAGGTGTAATTTTGCTTTTAACTTTTGAAACAATTGTTTCCTCCATTAATTTGTTATTTATGGTTTAATTTTTTAAAAAGTTTGCTATCATATTTCTACTTATAATAAACGTACTTATTTAAAACCTTGTTTGAATTTCTTTTAGGTTCCATGGGAAATAGGGGCAAATTATTGTCAGAAATTGCTCCACTGCCCAGGTTGAGGAGAGCTGTTGATGAAAAACAGTTAGAGTTGAATAAGCTTCATGTTGAAATTCAAAATGCCAGAAAGCTGAAGCAAAAGTAAGTATTAAAATAAAATGCCAGTTAAATTTAACACTTTTTAATATTATTTTTAATGCTGCAGATTAATGCGAAAATGTCTCAAAATGTAAGTTATTTTGTAGCTTGCAACTTTTACAAAGTTCATTATCATGTTACATTTCTTTGCTTTGCTATTTCAACATAAACTTCTCACTTTTTTATTATAATAATTAATAAATGTGTATCAATATTAAAAAATAATTTTATGCTTAGATCTTAAATTTTGATTGTGTCAAGATAGTTTGATTATTTGCTAAGTTTTCAGTTATAATTAATTTAATCAAGTACTATCAAGGTTTTTATGAAAACATTTTTATTTTTGAAGTTATGATCTCTTACATGGTTTTGCAAACTGTGGCTCTTTGCATACGCAATTGTGGCCTTTCAGACTTCTACCTGTGTTAAAAATAATTATTACTAAAATCATTGTTTCCTTTTTCTCTTTTTTCATAATTATGTATTGCAAAAATTTACCTGTGTTTGCATGTTCACTTAAGTATTTAACTGGCATTAGATAGTTTCTTTTGCATTATATTATTTGTAATGAACTGAATTTATTTACAATCAGTTAAAAATATTAGAATTAGTTCTAAATCAATAAAAGTTCAGTTCATTGATAAAATTGCTGCTATGGGAAGACACCGCTTTAAATGATTTTCAGCAACATTAACTTATTTGGTTCACGAATGTACAAGTGATATACTTAAACCCCGAACAGAAGTGATTATGTTTATGATTTCACTCCGTTTTATAATGTGCCTAAGGATTAATAAAGATAAGAGGATTACTATTAATAAGGAACCTGGGATATGTGTCCATCCCTCTGTCCTCTATCTGGTATTTGAAGCGGCTTGATGTTTCTTGGCTGGTGGTGGTGGGCGTGGAAATCAGCGGCAGGAACCAATGGGGTGACAGGCGCTAGACTATTCGTGAGAGGCTTTGATTGGATGTTGGGAGTGAGCTTCGAAAATTTGGACTTGGGAATATTGGAGAGTGCAATTGATGATATAAAGATTAGAAATTAATAGTAAAAATTTTAATAATTTAAGAAGAGAAATTTAAACATTTTTAGAAGGAGAAATTACAAAATAAGGTGGTTAAAATTTATCCATCATAGCTTCGAAAAGAAGCAAACTGAATTTTTTAATTTAGGAAGCAATTGTAGAATTTCAGGTGATCTTTTTAAAATATTAGAGATTATACTGACCAGTTCAATAACTTGAGCTAGGTCTGAATTATTATTTTCATTGAGCTAAATTCCTTGGAAGGCTTTGTTGTTTGAATTTTCAATTGTTTTTTCGGTTAACTTTGCGACTGGGATGGGGGGGGAGTGGTTCCACTAACAACGTTAGCAAAAGAGACACCCTCCCTATGAACATTGCTTTCGAAAGTTTTATTCGCGGAAAGGGGTGAGCCCTTTTTTGGTTTGGGGAATTTGGGACATTTGGTGTAACAGGCCGAATGGCCATATTCCTGGCAATTTATGCAAAATGTGTTTTTCTGTCTTACCTTTATCGGATATTGACGGGTGGGGTGTTTTCCACACTTCAGACATCTTGGTTTTAGGCGGCAATTTTCTGCCGTGTGGAAGAAATTGTTGCAGTTAAATTATTGGGTATTACCTCGAATGAGGTAACGTTCTACTGTAACTTACATGTAACCTATTGTTTTGAGATAAAAAATTTTTTGATTGATGGCATTACGGGGGAGGGTGACTTGGAAAAATGGAAGGGCAGTCTTAGTTTTCTTTTGAGATTAATTGGGAAACATTTTCAATTGTGAATCCCCCCCTTCTTCAAGATGGGATTGAATCTCGTGAGTTTTAGTAAAAATGGGAAGTCCTTTGATGACTATTTTGATTGGTTTTACTGGGTTTGGTTTAAGGGAGAAAAATTCAAATTCTTTGTTTCCTTCTAGAAATTTTGTAAGAGCGTGATACTCTTTGATGTCATTGGCCATTGATTTAATGAAGTCTCTTGATGTTTTATTTGTAATTCCTGGGAATTTTTCGTAAATGGATTTAAGTTGGTCTCTGATATTTTCCTTCATTTTAAGATGAATTGGGGGGAGGGGGCTTGATTTTTGGAATCATTGTTTCATTATTTTCTTCCGGTGCATCTTGCTCTTTATCATTTTCAGATTCAAGATCTGAAAAACTATTGTTTACTATGATTGGTTCACTAATTAAAGGAGAGACAGATCTAGCTGTCCGGGAAGACCAAGTCTTCCACGAAATCCTTTTTAATTTTCTGTTTTTTCATTTTCTTTTTAGCATTATTTGAATTAGAAGGGGCTTCAGAATAAGTATTTAAATCGTGATTAGAATCACTATCCTTATGCTTTTCAGTCGGTAGCGGGGAGTGCAGTAACTACCTTTGCAATTAAAAGTCAAACATGGGGGGAGGGAACGCAGCTCACTCACCAATGCATCCTTTTTTCTTTGCACATCATCAATAGAGGCTCGAAGAATGGCCTTCATCTCTTGGTTGTCATCGGTAACTGGTAGGTTGACAAGTTCAGTGCAGCGGTTGATTATAATATCAAGTCCTTCGATTTCAAGTGAAATCCTGCTTCACTCGCAACTATTAGTAATATCCGGCGATTCAGTTTCCATTTGTGAAATCCTGAACAGAAATGGATTGTATGTCAAGAGCTTAGAAAAACACGTCTGCTCTGGTCGAAATCATAGCAAAATCTCATTAATAAAGATAATATTAAACTGACTTTTATATGCAAGAATAATCAAAGTCCATTTTAATTATTAGTGTAAACATGAAATTGCTGAATAAAGCATGTATGGTAGTATTGATAAAGAAATTTTTCTTGGGAAGTTTGAAAGTTTAATTCCTAATGCTATGATATTTTACAATGTATATATTTCTTGTATTGAGCCTCAGGAACAAAAATATCTTCCATCATTTTTATTACTTACAGAAATGTTATTTTGTGTAAAATTTTATTTGAGTATAAAAATGGAACGTAACTGTCTTTGTTGCTGCTGCCACCAGAGGGCCCCCCCTCATGCACAAGCAAATGAATGTAAATGGATCTTTGATATTGTACTTGTTTTGTTTCATTTATAATTTAGCTCTTTGCTCTTGAAATTTTACTGATCCATGATCTATTTTAATCATTTTATAAATGTGGAATATATTAGGTAAATGCAAAAATTGAAAAGATAATATTTTTTAAATAGCATAGCATATGTTAAATCTATAAAAATACCATAATAGCCCAAATTTAATGTGATATTTTTTTGACTGATCATTTCTTGTTAAAAAATTGACTCATGCTAAATTCAAGGTCTAGATAATGGAATATCCCTTTTATTAATTTACTTCTAACATAATTTTTACATATTACATAATTTTGATTTGTATGTTATTTAGTTTCTCATTGCTACGAATGTAACCCGTGTTATACGTACTGTGACATGAATGCTTATCTGGTTGAATTTTTTTTCCAGTGCTTTTATGAAAACTGAATAGATTGCATTAAATTTGGGTTATTTTTTCTAAATATCTTGAGTGAAAATTTCAGTATTGTATTATATTCAGTGTATTTTTATAAACATAAAACTTGTGAATTTTATTTAGAGATTGAGCATTTGTTTTGATGTAACATATACACACACAATATATATTAGGGTCAATGGGAAATTTATTTTTTCTTTTTGATTACCATACCCTAGAAAAGGTGCTTTTGGATAAGTAAAAAGACAAGGGGAGAAAAAAATATCAAATCAAGCAATTATTTTTTGCTTTTTCATCACTAAGTTTTAAAAACAGAAAAGTTTTTCTCTTTTGTCATTTTTTAATAATTATTTAACCTACCAATATGGTAATACTATTGCTCTAAATACGAAGTTTTTAGTATCAGGAGTGAGAAAAAAAAAATTAATCTAAAAACTCAAAATATTGTTTGTGCAAAAGGCTTGAAAAACACTTTTTTTTTTGTAAAATTAAGATTTTATAATTTTATTTGACTTTACATTTTCTATTTGTAATGAAGAAAACTTAATAAAGGGTAGATATACTTTACATTTCCAAATTGTAATGCTATATTTGGACTTCATTATAAGGCATAGTTCATTAAATTATCCAATGTTTTTATTCAATTAATGTACTTTAAAACTGATTCTTGAGAAGATTTGGATATTAATCTGATAAAAAGAACTATCTTAATGATGTTTCATGCTTCAGCATCACAGTATTTTCAAAATGACACAGTATTTCACCACTGAGTGTGATGAGAAAGCTTTTGAAATCTATATCTGAATCATTAATTACACTATAACCTTGGAAGAACAATTCACATGATAACCAATATTATCTTTAGGTTTTTTTCTCATTTGTCACTGTTTTTTTTATTGGTGTCAAATTAGAGACTTTAATTGATTATCTTAAATATCAGACCTTCTATGTAATTTATTTTTTAGTATCGTTGTGTTCTGGTTTGTAGGTCTTCAAAATTTCGCTTGAAGTTCTTTGAGTCTAGGCAAGGGCATCTTGATTGTTCAGGGTGCAACACTCTTTCCTCCAAAAAAGTGTCAAGTAAAAATAAAGGAAACTGGCATTTATGTCTTGTTTTGACCTATTCGTCTTTCCATTTTATAATTTCGTGACACTGCCAGTCAGCTTACAATTGGCTTTTGCGTGTATTTTGTGTAGAATATATGTTGTGTACATATTATTTGGATTAACAAATCATTGAATATACAAACAGGCTTGATATTTACATTATTTTACAGTTTTCTTCTCATGCCATTGTTGAGTTTTTTTTTTTTTTTTAGTTTTTAAGACCCATGGAATAATAAACTTATGCATGTATTTCAACTTCAGTAATTTATTTATAAATTAGGAATTTTTGATGCAAGAAATTGCTGTTTAAATTTATATATTTGTTCTATCAAATCCTAATTATCTCAGAAATATTAAAAATTTGACTAAAATCTTAACCTAAATCTGCACACAATTTTTAGTAATATCTTATTATTGTTGTGCACCTAACTATTCATCAATTAAACCAGGAAAACCTTATGCTTCTGCTTTTCATTTCCTAAAACATGAACAGCTTGTATAAATGTGGAAAAAGAAAATTCCAAGGGAATTTAAAAGTACTAACAATAGTGCTTTCTGTGCACATTAAGCATTTCTTTGAATCTTTCATTGTGAGAAAGATATAATCATATGCAAGAATGGTACTTTTATAGTAGTATTCAGTTTATAATTTAAAAAATATCAACACTTATACTCACAGTTCAAAACTTGAAACTAATTAGTATGTTGCATCACTATTGATATATCCTACGAAAATTTTTTTTTTTTGGTTATTTATGGATTAATTGTTCTTTTCTAATGTATATATTTTAGAACTTAGAATCTGTTTTTTCTATATATTTAATGTGGGTAGAACTTTTTTTGTGTCATTTCTATATTTGTATATATTTTGTGGGAAACCTGTGTTTGCATTAGTGTAAGAAGCAACTGATAGAAGAGACTTATTTAAAAGTCAGCAACTTTAATGTAACTTGATTCAAAAGTCTAATATGGTTGCAACTAGCTAATGGGAGCAAGTTAGTCCTTATTGATAATAATACAGATAACTTATAAGTATCTAGACAGACACACTGGAAACCAAAGCTTTTAGTGTTCTTAACGCTGATGAGGCTCCAAATCTTATATAAGATTTTAACACTAACTTCTTTTGCGAACTCTTTTCACATATCTTTAATTACTAAGATTCATTTACATGCATCATGTTTCCTTTCCAGAAAGAGGCTCTCAAATAATTTCATTGAAGGAAACTCATTACAATTTTTGCTTGAATTTTATCATAATTCTTAATCTTTTACTTTGATTTATTGATTCTATGAGTATAAGGAGGGCCATTATAGAAAAAAAAATTCCAGCAAAATGTTTTTAACCGCACAGGTGTTGAACACATATTAAAGCCTCTGAGACATTTTAATGCCTTTGATACTTTACTCTACATATTTTCTTTGTAAGTAAATATTTCATTTTGGATTACATTTGATTGAAGATATTTTCTATTGATTCAGTTTTTTCTTAGATGTTTTCTTATTTTGACCATTTAATAAGTGGCAATTGTCCTATTTTTTCGTGAAAAAATTAAATCTTTCTGATATGTATTAATTGGTAACTTTCATAAGAAAGTATTCTGATTGAGAATTATTAAGTAATCAATATATATAAAAGTGTAAGCATTAAACTATGACCTTAAAAGAAATATACTTCATAAGCTTAATACTGCCAAGAGGGAATTTTAGGTAGTAAACATTTCTCTCTCTTTTTATGACATCATCAGGAAACTGGCTTAGCCTGATCTTTCAAGTTGGTCTTAGTCTGGGGCTCTTTGATAATTTTTATATTTAGTTTCTGCAAGGCCAATCATCCAAACCTTTCCAATTCATACTTTTTTTCAAGAACATAAAACTTACTCAATTAAAAGAATTTGGTTGACATTATCTCATGACAATTAAAATCACACATTCTCACAGATTTGGATTTTTTTTGTGTGTGCAAATTCAGGCCACAACAGAAGACATTTTAAATGCTCCTACTTTAAATACCAGATCAGATTCACTTTAAAAGAAGCCAAACTTTTCTTTGAATGAAGCCTTGTTTTTATATTGCAATTATATGACCTTATTTACAATAATTGTTATAGTACTTATTAATTACTTGTACTGAGATTGACTGAAGAAAAATAATATTCTGGTGATTGGGGGGATGTTTCCATTTCTATGTTAATCTGAATATGTCACGTCAGTGGTAAATTACATGAAAGAAAAGCATTGTGCCAAACACTTGAGCTGCTGGTGATAATCTGGCTTTCAGTTCCCATAATTTCAGAATTTTCTCACAAATTTAACTTCAAAGACCATTCTTTTCAATAAAAAAAAGGGGGAATGAAAAGCATGTTTTCTATTTTTTATGGCTTGTTCATTAAAGGTTGAAAGATAAATTCAAAAAAGAAAAAAATATATATTGGTAATTTTTTTCAATTGTTTTTTTTCATTATTTTGCATGAACAATAAATGTTCTTAATTAGCAGGTTTTAATTTTTACCCTTGCCTCCATGTTTCATTAACTTAACACATCATTGGGCATTCTAAAAATAACATTGGTCAGTGATCATTTGGAGCCTGGGATAGAAATAGAACAATAGATGTGATCGTGACATCTGCTCTTTAAAATTATGACGGAATAAATTACTTGGATACAAATTTCTAAAGTTTATCTATCACATTCAAGCAGTGGAATGTGTCAAATAAAAGACAAGCATTTCAAAAAGTATTTGTAGCTGAAACAAGATACCACATGATCAGAATAATTTTTTTTATCAAGGTAAATTCCAATATTTTCTGAAAAGTCTAACTATAGTACATTATTTAAATAAAAATATTGAATAACTTTATAAACTATGTGTAAAAATACCTTCATATATAGTGTTAAAATATTGGAATTGTAAGTTATGAGTACTATTTATTAAGTTTTCCTTATTAAAGGTGAAAAATTAAAGTCAAATAAAATTACAAAGTATAGCTAATTTTTTAAATGTTTCCCTGTTTTTTGCATTAACAATATATATGTGGTAAGTATCGCGGATTTGATGAGGGTACTTGAAAGTTAATGCTGACATATGTTGACTATTAAATCTAAGGATCTGGAATTAGACATGTTTATTGGCTAGGCCAGTAGCGCACACAATTTTTCAAGGGGGAGGGGGGTCAGGGATCGAAAGTTCACCATTCTTGTATCATGCTCCTTTTGGTTTTTATTGTCGATTTTTGGCAACAAAACACAGTAAAAAACTAATTATTGAATAAGTAATTAGCATTAATTAATAAAATTAATCATTAATAACAAATACTTAATTAAATTTTATGTACTATATACTTAGAATTATAATCAATCGGAGAAAAATCAAGGGCTTGGGGAGGGTCAGGACCCCCCCCGTGTGCGCCACTGGGCTAGGCCATATGTTCGGAAGAAATAAATGGGTGATTAGTTTGATACTTGAAGATGTGAACTCTGAGAAAGATGAGTCAAGTGCTAGATAGGGAATTTAATTTTTAATCTAATTTAATTATCCTTACATTTGCCCCCCTCAATTTTAAAAGGGAGTCATGGCGTGGTTTTTTCTCTCTTTACAAACTTAATCAATTTTCAACAAACACAAAACAATACATAACATCATTTAGAAAGACATTTTACATACTGTAGAAATATTTAAGCAATAGGAATACTGAAATCAAAATGCAATACAATAAATGAAACTATAACAACAAACACCGTAATGACACTTCCAAAATATTAATTGATAAAAATGAATTTCCATGCATATAATTGTGTGTGTGAAGATTAGCTTGTTCAAATCTATTCGACGTCTAGAATAAGAGCTTGCGTTTCCACCTATTCCTTCATAATAATAGATTCGTATTATAGCTAGTAGATATTGTTTTCAAAAAAATTTATATTGGAAAATAATATATCAAACAATAAGATAGTAAATATAAAAATATACATGATATCATACAATTGTTAAAATAATAATTTTGTATAAAAATCTACTCTGGCGTCATCGTAGTAATACCTTATATTATACACATTTTGCATATATGAAATACATTTTTTAAAAAGATAAAAAAAAACATGGACACTAATAAAATGAAATTATTAATAATATGAAAACAGTGTACTACACACAACTTATATGTGCACTATTCAACACAATAAACAATATCTTATTTCATATGTGTTATAAAATATTGTCACGGAGTTCGAAAGAAGTACACAGTTCAGTTAAACAAACAATTAGATTTATTCTAACGAGGGAGCTCGATACAACACTGGACTGAGAACATGCCCAACTGGCGACTTACTCAGCTTTTATACACTTACCGAATATTCGAGAAATAACCAGTATGCACTCTAAAGAATGATCTGGATTCATCTAGAACCTAGACAAACAATACATTAAAAATGAAGAGAAAATTCCAGTCTTTGAATAAATCTGCCGGGGCCGGGATTTGAACCCGAGACCAGAGGAAATGGAGTCCCAACGCTCTGCCAACTGGGCTGTCGGGACTTGTAGCAAATTGTGTGTGCGGCAATATAAAAATGTAAAAATTATAAGAATATAGGAATATAAGAGTTATAAGAGCTCTTTTTTATTATTTGTGAGTCAGAAAAGTGGACTCCAATAATCACTTTTAGTATTTATGAAAATTTTCTCAATATATTCACTGTAACTTAACAATATCGCATACAATATTTTGAATCTTTCCGTAACCTTCTAAAAATTCGTTTCATGGACAAAATTTCTTGAGTTTCTCTTATATAACACATTCACTAATATAAACTGTATCACATTACTTAATTTTGAACACATCTCTCTGAGAAATCTGCTTGATTAAATCACAGATGTTCAGGGATGCTAATAAGAAACAATAAGAGGTGTACATATCAAACTAAACAAGTTTGTCCTCTTAATGTTTCGAGACATATACAAAATTATAATTGTATTCTCCCTTATTCACTGTATAATATCCAAAAATAAGCTTCAAGTTATTACATTAATTTTAAATTTAGATTAGGAAAATTTCAAGAAATAGTGAATCCTGATATATGGCCTGTATATCAAAACACACAATTTCAAAATAAATAAATAAATAAATGATATGCAATAAGATTACTGCTGAATAAAATAATTAAAAAAACAATTAAATTCAGTGGAGGAAAAAGAATACAACTTGACTTTACTTGTGTTTCTTATCAAAATCAATATCACTAGTATTAGTACATTAGTCATTTTTCTAAAAACTTAATTTATATCTTTCAACTTTAAAACAACAATTTCTATCATAACTGTTAACTCATTCGACATCTTAAGATAAAATTATGAGAAGTATTTTTAAATTTCTCAAAATTATGTATGACAAAACCTATACACTTTGTTTTCTTAATTAAAATATAAAGAAAATGTCATTTAAAAACAAACTATATTATAAAAATTAAATATCATATCATATATTATTCTTTTTCGCAAATTTTTGTTCAGCAAAACTCAATTACTTCAATGATACTAAAATTGGAAATATATAATCTAACTGAACTCCACTTCGCAGCAGCAGAAACCCTTGGTGAACGGTAATCCAGATGCTGTGTTCACATTATTTCACTAGTAAAATTTTATTTGTTTCTCTTTCCATGTTGATACTTCACTATTTCACAGTATTACCATGCAGACTTTCCAGCGAAGGAAGTTTTTTTTTCTGGCGGAAGGGTGTGACGTCTTTCATCACGGAGATAGGGGATTCCCCACACTTCCTTTTTTTTCTTTTTCTCTCCATTACAATGTTTCTTCCATTCACGGTAAACTGGATGGCCTCTTCAGCAAAGACAGAAATATCGTTCAGCGGTAAAACTGTTTCTTCTTGGGGTTAAGAACGATGTTCTCCGCTGATTACTAGCGCTTTTCTTCTTTTTTTCCTCGTACCATTTTTAATTCTGGCAATCCGACGTCTTCAGCATAGAGGCAGTCGAAGTTCCATTAAATTCTCCATTGCATTTATTACTGCAGTTGGCGTTCGTTTTTATATTAAAATTATTTTATCAAAAATATTAGTTTTTTTACGTTAAGATTTGAAATCCATTCGCAGATAAAAAATCCTGCCGGCATGAATTCTGTCATGATTTTGAAGACAGAATCAGATTAAAAGTTAGAAAAAGGAAAGGAAGATCTTTATTCAATCATTTCTACATCTGTTTTGACGCTAAGAGCAGGGAGTAAAAAAGCACGCCATGGTTTCCGTTAAAATGGATAACACTTGAAAAACATATGGTAAGTATCGCTGCTTTAAAGAGGTTGCTTGCAAGTTAATGCTGACATATGTTGACTATTAAATCTAACGATCTGGAATTAGACATGTTTATTGGCTAGGCCATATGTTCGGAAGAAATAAATGGGTGATTAGTTTGGTACTTGAAGATGTGAACTGAGAAAGATGAGTCAAGTGCTAGATAGGGAATCTAATATAATTATCCTTACATTTATATACATATATATATATATATATATATATTTGCAGTTTAAAGTTTTTTTTCTTACTCCAGATATTTCAAATATCCCTTTTAGAACAAGAGTATTACAGTATTGTCAAATTAAGTAATTAAAAAAAAGAACAAAAAAAATTAGCTAAATTGCTAAATTAAAAAAATTTTTTAGTGTGATGCAAGGTGAAATTGATGAGAAGTGGGGGGTCACTCAATAGGCATATATAATGAAGTAAAAAGAATGTTTTCTCTAAAATAGAAGTAAATGCTAGACATTTTAAAAATATTTTCCAGATATGATGAAATGTGTGAAGAGTATGAATTAAAAGAAAATGAAGCTCAGTTATTGAAATCTAAAATTGAGCAAAGTACTTATCATAAGCAGATTGAAGAATTTCAAAAAATGAAGCAGTCTTTGGGTAAGTATGAACTTTTTTTTGGGAAAAAATAACAAACAATCCTTGAAATAAAAATTGCTAGTATTTATACAAAGTAATGAATGTTTGTTTGCAAAACATGTAAATTAAAGTGATTAAAGTTGATATATTTTTGTGGTTGTAAGATTGCTGGGCTATTTTTTCAAACCAAATATTATAATTATGAATTATAATACCTAAACTGTTCGTCACTTTTTCCTCCAATGTTCGTGCCCGCGGTAGCCTAGTGGTCAAGGTATTGGATTGTGGCTGGCTTGTCGGAAATTAGAGTCCAGCACCACTTAAGACCCGCCATGTAGGGTAGCGATGCACATTAAATCTGTTGAGAGCTCAAACATCCCGTTGTTGTGGCGCTGTGTGGCAGTTAGAGAGGGGGATGTTAGCTTAGGTGTCGTCCTTATCACTTGACCATGGTTCAAAATTACGAGTTCAGTCGCCAAAAACCCTTGTGTAGCTGAACAGTGTGATGTTAATATTCACTCACTCATTCCTCCAGTGTTAATGTTATTTGAAATTGGGCAAGGCTTAGAATTGAAGGTGGAAAATTTGTTGGATTGAGGAAATTGAAAATGATGCTGACAGTTACAGCAATTAAAAATTTCTGTATGTATTTAAAAGTTTTTAATACTGCTGAAATTAATTATTCTCTCTTTATTTGTTCTCATTTTAATTTCGTAAATATCAGATATTGATAAACCATTTTAACTTTTTTTTTATTTTTTCACAAAAGCATGTTGAGAATTTCGAGTGCAGTTTAGATTGGAATAAATACAGTATATTCCACACAATGCATACTATTCGTTATTAAACTAATTTCCAAGTAAATTAAAATTTTATAACAAGGTTTCTTACATTCCTTCATGTGAAAGTTTTGTACAAATTAAATTACATGCTTTTCAATGTATATAATTTGTCTCATTTTATTGATTTCTAGAGGAGCAAAAGAGTAATTTAGCTGCATGTAAAGAAAAACAAAAGAGGGTTGAAAAGTTAATGAAAGAATTGGAAGCAAAAACTTCAAAAAGCACTAGGGAAAATAAGGTGAAAGAGGCAGAAAAATCTGTAGCAGAGTGTAAAAAAAGAGCAGTGGCCTCTTTGGAAAAATTCAATTCTTTCCAAGGTGTAAGTGGTTTTTTTTTCCTTTTTGAATATGAATATTTGATGTTAACTAAAATAGTGGTATCTTGAAAGCTCACATTTCATTATTATTTTGCAATACTATACAATAAGCAAATTCTTATTTAAATTAATATACATTATGATTACATGACTACCAATTTTTGTATTTTGCGTTCAATTTTTGTGTTTTTTTTAAGCCATTTATTATCTTTTTGCAACTAAATTGTTCATTTTTATGCATTTTTTGCAAGATTTACTTCATTCTATGACTGTTTTATCTTCTGTTGCTTTTTTTCATAATGATGGAAAAATAAGTAAACAAACTAAAGAACTTGTTGCCATTAGCCCCTTCGCGTCGACCATTATGCTTGTGTGCTAGCATGAAACTCACTCAGTTCCCAGTCGGCACATATGGATGCCAGAGCATTTTCTTGTTCACTCCCAGCTATCATATATACATGCCACTTGATCTATACATTTGAAAATCTAAACAGTAGAGGGCATTATATGTCTAGGATTTGAGATACATGTAGATTTCATATTCTACTCGAAATGAGACATAACTCAAATGCTTCAGGATTTTGATTACATAACAGTTAGGGCAAAGGAATGTTTCCAAATGACATGTTTTATGACGTCTATATCGGTGTTTCCCAACCTTTTTTGTGCCATGCCCCACTTTAACCTTTCTAAAGTTTTTATGCCCCCCATGTAACATACATAATATTTAATATTAAAAAATTGATTTGTTCACTTAAGAAACATAACTGAGGGATTCTTGGAATAAATCACTAACAAATTGTTAACAAAAACACAGTAAGTAAAATTTCAAAATATATAATGAAAAACAGAAATTAAAATTCAAAATAATTTTAATAATGATTTTTCCATATTAATTTGTCTTTAATTTAGTGAGATCCTTGCGCTTCATGCTTGCTGCAGAGAGATTTTATATTGGGTTCCAATTTGGTTAGCTTAAGTCTCAAATCCCCACATTGTGTTATATCCAGCCGATTTCTTTTTTTTTTATATCAGTAAATCATTTACAGCACTAGATCCTCATTCAGCCAAAAATGAAGATGGAAACGGTAGTAATAGCTTTCTTGCGCATTTGGTTGAGTTTGGGTATTTGATTTCCATTTCCTCACAAAGCCATGCCATCGTACCTTTTATACTAAATAAAGTTTTAACTGAGTCAGACAAATCCACTAACATTGGCTGCATCATCCATGTTGGGAAATCAATTTGTTGTAAATCTAAAAATCTTTCTTTAAGATTGGCCGATAAATTATTCAAATGATTTACAATAACAAGTAAAGTGGTAGCACTTACTTCACATTTTTGGAGCCAGTGGAACTGTTCAAAGTTTCTGTTACTATGTTTCTGACATAACTCGATATTGGTAATAAAACCAAATATCTTTGCTTATTCATCGACAAGAGTTTTATTTGTTCCTTGAAGTTGTTTATTTAATATGTTTAGTTTTTCAAAGATATCAGCTAAATAACTCACAAATGCTTTACCATCGATTGTTTGTCGTTAAAAAAATCACTAAGAGTATTAAACAGTTCCATAAATCTTTTCAAGCAGTTTCCTTTAGATAGCCACCTTACTTCATAATGAAGTAAAAGTCTCACATGGTCTTCATTTTGTTCTTCCCAAAATAGCTTGAAAAGATGCTCACATTTGGCACTAGCTTTAATAACATGAACACATTTTATTACAGAATGTAGTACTTTCTTTAGAACAGGCGAGATGTTTTTAGCTACCAAGTTTTGCCTATGAATAACACAATGCACAAGAATCATTTCTGGATTTGCATCTTTCATCAATTTTAAGCAGCCATTTTTCTTGCCCATCATATTAGGAGCACCATCAGCAGCACAAGATGTTATAATTTTCGTTGGTATATCATTGACATCTAAGTAGTTTTTTAGCTTATTAAATATATCTTTGGAGGTAGTGGGGCTTTCTTATCTTTTACAGAACAACATTTCTTCTGCAAAATGCCCTTTATCAATATATCTTTCATAAGTTTTTAATACAGCCTCACTATCTCTCAAAGTTGATTCATCCATTTGCACAGAGAATTTTCTTGTTTTCAGCTTTTCAACAAGTTGTTTTTCAATATCTTCGCCCATTTCATCTATTCTTCTGCTAACAGTATTTTTACTGAGTGGCATAGCTTTTACATCTTTGTCATCTTTTTCAAGAACCGTTTTGAGGAATGCTGATATTGATGGTTTTATTAAATTCTCTCCTATAGTGTGATTTTTTCCAGTTTTAGTGATGAATAAAGAAATTTGATAACTAGTTTCAAGAACACGATTATTAGTTGAAGTATGGGCAGTAATTAGCGACTTTATTGTTGTTCTTTTTTCAAAGTTTTCCTTCAATGTTTTAAAGTAACTCAAATCTGAATTAATATGAGCACTATGTTTCGCCTTCAAATGCGCCTCAAGATGACCTTGTTTCATTGATTCGTTTCTTGAGAATTGCTGGCATAAAAGACAACAAGGAATCCTCTCATCTTGAACAGCAGGTACGAACCCAAATTTTAAATATTCCTCCGAATATTGACAAGTTTTTTTCTTGCTTGCACTACTCATTTTACTATGGGCTATAAGAAATAAAAATAAAATCAATAAAAAAATAAAATTAAAATATGTGTTAAATTTAATTCACTGTGACATAGAGCAAAAGTATGCTAAAAATGCATATTTATTTAAATGTATTTTACACATTTACTACACTACCACCACAAATCAAAAGGTACCTATATTTTTTCTATTTGAAAAAATTCTCTGGAAAGTTACACTTCTAAAATTAAAATAAATAAAAATACTTACCAATTATATCTATACAATAAATATGTATATTTATAAAAACGAGCTTCTACTACAGTTTTGACGAACACTTATTTCAGATTAAGACCAACAGAATGATGTAAAATACTTCAGATGTTTCGATAGGCCAATTAGGGGCAAACAACTGCGCTGTTTAGCAAATTTCTTGACTGGCCGGGGTTATGTCCCCCTCCTGACAGACTCCGCGGTGAACCCCGGACAAAGCCAATCACCCAGTTGATATATATTTTGGTCTCGTCAAACGAAATTATGCCTAATAATTTTTTAAGAATTTGCTTTTTTTTGATAAATTTGGCACCGATATCTAGCATTGTGCATCTAAATGGCCCCGAGCGAAAGGGTAAGTGTTGTGTCGTATCCATTTTCGAATTGCCCCCCTGTGAGGGGAAACGCTGGGAAACACTGGTCCATGTAAATGAGAATGTGGTATTTGTTTATTGTGAATAAGGAGTTTTATTTTCACTAGAACGTCAATATTTGGGTTAGCAGTCCAGTTTTTATTGGACAATTAGATTTTCTAAAAGAAGTTTTTCTGTTTTTACTTTAACAATGTAACTGAACTTGTAATGGCAGAAATGATGCAAAATATTTAAGATGTTGACACTGTAAAACAATCTGATTGTGTTCCATTTTTAAAGAATCAAACACCTAATGCTGATGACTTTATGGACATTTGTGTGCTGAATACAATGAAAGAAAATACTTCTCCATGATCATCCACAGTAGAAAATTTACCTTTTTTTGTTCACATTCCCGCAAAAACTCCAAAATAGTAAATTAAGTATTACGAGTTCAATTATTGTAATGTAAAACTATGTGTAGATCCCCCAGTATTCAAAATTTTCATTCTAAAAAAGAATTTTAAATAACATATTCAGGTTTCAAATGTAGAATATTGGAGGAAAAGGATTTGATCATATTACATTTTAAAAAGGGGAAATAGGCATTTCGTGACATTTCATACTGATAGATGCATTTTTCACAGTGACTGATATGGTACTGACAGTATTGTGTAACTAAAGCAAGTTGCAATCATGAAATCAAGCAGCAGTTACTCAAAATTGGATAATATATTTCAAGGACAATGCTCAATCAAATGTAATGAGGACTGATTTACTGTTTATATTTTTTCTTATAGTCCTTAATGTTGACTGTAATTGATTGAATAACCGAAAACCGAATGCGATCCATGCAGTATAATGAAACGGACGAATATTGAAAATCTTCACATGCTGGAAACGTGCTTCAAGAAATAGCAAAATGTCGCAATTTTACCTTTATTGCGGAAAATACACTTAATTTTTGCTGTACCATTGTACACCTTTGTTTTTTCGCTGCAAGGGCTGCGATTCTCTTGAGCAGCAGTAGCTGAGCAGAACAGCACTCTAATTGTTGTTCATACCACTCCATAGCTGTCTCTAATGCAGAAAACATATCGGCACTTGATGGACCCTTGCTACTTTTGTTGAGTTGTCCTTGTCTTCATCCGTTTCATCGTCGACAGGGTCGGATTTTTCTCGCATGAGTCAGTCACAATCTTGCCATCTTTTAGCATTTGAAATTCACAGTCTTCTGCATCACATGCCATCCAGGTTTTACATCTTGATCACATTCTTGAAATCCTGGGATTTATTAGACAAAGTCAGTATTCTCCTCCCCATGGTCATCATTGAAGTCTTTTTTGCCTGCTAAATCTGGCCACTGCTTATTCCATGCATTTTCATTTACAGTACATGTAGTTGACAAAAAAAAAAAAAAAAAAAAAAAACTGGTGCAGATATTTGATGCTCCGAGTAATTAACATTCGGATAAACAATTTTCTGCTGTATAGAAATTGCTTGTGTCATTTGATACATTTGTCATCAGAATAGGGTGCTGCTTCTTTACTTTTAAAAGTTGATGGCATGCTCATAAATGTATTCTTTTGTCTATAAACTTTTCAAAGTTTGCTCAATTAAGAAGCATAAAAAATTTTAAGACATTTATGCACTTGAAATTTATTATTTGGTGATTGATTTCTGTAAGTATAATAATTTTTTTATAAATATAATCTAAAAGCTATTTTTGGTATTTATGTATTACATCATTGATCAATTTCATCCAATCAAAAAACATCACCAAATGATGTGAATGTTTGCATGAACAAAATAACTGTTTGTATGTGTGTCTTACTTCTATAAATTTAATAATATTATATTTGTTTGGCATTTTTAAATAAATATATCTACATATGAATGAAGGGGGAAAGAATTGCCCTTCCTACATTTTGAACAATCAACTCAGTTTTTATTATTATTTACTGGGAACAGTTAAAATATTTCTTTCATTTTAATTTTAGGAAGTTGACAGTCTTAAAATGGAAATCGAAGGCATTTTAGAAGGACTTCCTGCTTGTGAAGAACAGATTCAAGCTAGTGGTAAAACCATTGAAGAATGTGAAAAGCGATTAAAAGAAGCAGAGGAGAAACAAAAAAAGATAAAAGTATATCTTACTTCATTACATTTTGAATAAAATGAAATATTTTTTAAATGTGTGAAGTTTAAAATTCTCCAAGTAATTCCTAAAATTTTCCTATGTTTTTTCATAATTTCTGAAGTTTTTAATTATAATTAAAAAGATAATTCTCTTCTCTATGAGTTTGCAAGCTTTTATTAAATCTTATCAATCTTTTCTTAAATATGGAAAGTTAAATTTGTTTATTTTCTTGTATTTGTATCTTTTCAAAAATTTTCTTAAGTTTTAAATGTTTGAAATGATGGAGTAAAGAAGTGAAGGGGGGAATCTGATTAAATAAATTAATATAAGTTAGTTATTTATTTAAAACCTACATTAAAACACTAACTTGCTTATGAACAGAATTCTATTCCCTGGATATATAGAGAAAAATGAAATATTAAAAAGAAAACAAATGATTTTTTTAAATGAAATAATGTTAGTTTAGATCGTTAATTATTTTAAATGAAACTTTTCTATCAGGATAGTGTTCTGAGAAAAATAAAATCAAATTTATTTGAAGATTATTAAAATGTGAAGAAAAATTATGTAAAAGTGTAGGATACATATTTCAAAGTTAATTTGCCAATTTTGAAAACAGCTTGTCTATTATCCTATTGATTATATCATGTACTGATAATAAAGTAAATCAATTAAAATATTGAAGATACACACACACACACACACTAAACTAAATGGCAGATTTTTAACACAGACCGCAGAAGCAAAAAATTGCTATTAGGCACTTAATAGGAAATAGTACTTAATTGGTCATTTATATATATCAACAATCAAATAACTGTTAAATTCATAAAATGGATATCTCTTTTTAAATCTAGAAAACCACTTTAGGTTTGAGAGAAAGCTTCTCATGTTTCCTCATTCAATTTTTGGAAACTTCCATTTGATCTTGAAGACATACATTCCTTTTGATGTCGGAAGACTAGTAGAGGGGGTGGGAGGACACTGATATTATTAAAGAAACCTTTTTTCTTAAAAGGAGAATAATAACATAGATATTGCATTATAATCTTATATTCAATCAGCTAACTAAAAAAAAATGAAACTTATTAAGAATCATGGAGAAAAAAAAATGAAAATAATTAGCAATGGGAGTTGAAAAAGCAACCAAACAGGTTGAAAGATAGTTTATTTTAAAGCACACAGGAGTAATTGAGATTTTATAGTGAATTTATAAAAACATGGGACTGTTTAAAGTAGGTAAAAAATTAAATTTGTTATATTCTTAGAATTATTTTTAGATTTCTAGTAAAATCATGCACATTATGAGAAAAAGCTTATTTGATACAAAAGATAAAGTGCCAGTCAAATTAAATATGTTATGAAGAAAAATGATTAACTTTATGAGTAAAATACTAATTTCAGATTACAATAAAATATTTTGCAGTGTTAAGTTTAAATTTCAAAGACATACTGGATAGGTAAAAAAATTAAATAGAACAATAAATGATTTAAAAAATTGCAATTATTGACAATTTCCGAATTTGGAATTTAAATCAGCTCGAGCCTCAAAGTCTTTACCTATTTAGAAATTTAAGGATATGATGATAATACCTTTTTAACATCTTTTCTTTAGATTACTTCCGTGAGCCATCTTAATATGTGTTATACCATTAAGGTAAACTTTTATGTTATTTGCACTTGTTTATAATCGTAAGTTTGCTCATATTATTAGGAATTTAGGAAAGAAAGATCGCTGTAGGCAAGTAACCTTATTAATAATCTAGTAAAATCACATGACATCATAATTACATTGCAAGCTCTTCAATGTATTTGATATTTTATTGAAAGACCTTTTCTTGTAATATGCATTATGTTTAATGTTATGGTTTTTAAATTGCAAGAATGATATATATGTAGTTATTATTAAATGTATTGCATCTTTAAAGAAGGGGGAGGAAGAGCCAACACACAAATTTGATAGACAGCACACTTTGGACTTAAAAGCTGGACAAATAAATTTGCTTTTACTTTAATTTCTTTGCCAAATTGCAATATCTAAAGAATTTGATACATTTGTCCCATGCCTTCTTCGATTTTCAACTTTTTTCCCCATTAGTTTATAAAAACTGGCTATTGCTCTCTTATATAATTTATAATTTTTTTATTATTGTCTACTTCTTACCAAATCTTGGTTCATATTAGTTGAAGAAACTTGTATTTAATATTTTTTTTTAAAAATGTTAGGTATTAGTTTCTTTAATCCAAGTGGTTTAAGTGTATGGAACATTATTTGTTTTGTAGCCAGTTTTATTATGTTTTAAAGAATTTGAACAATATGGTTTTTAAAACTACTAATACACATTTGCTAATAAATTATTGTTTCTTCAGGAAAGACAATATATGGACTTGGGAATCATAGGAGGACTTAAGTACTAAAATTCATAGTACAAGAAAGAATTTTGAAAAGGGTTTTTATTAGTAATTTTTATCGCTATCTTTTTATTAGGAAATCAAAATCTTTGTTTCTTAGTTCGATACCAGTAGAAGAAAGTTTCTTTTTAAGTTATATACTGCTTATTGTTTTGCTTTAAGTTAGATCTGTTGTAATTTAGTATATTATTGTTGACTGCTCATATATATACAGTTGAATCCAAATTTAACAAATTCATTGGGACTAAACATTTTGTTTGTTAATTCGGGGCTATTCATTATATCAGGGTCCAAACAAAATTCAAATTTTTTGCATTTACCTTTTGGAAATTTTATAATCATCTACACAAAAAATATCCATACTTAGAAATCACACTCTTTTCTATTCAACAGCTAAAAATACTAATTGTGACTTATTATACTCCAGTTAAATGGAAATTTTAAAATACTGACTTGACTAATAGATGTTTGATAGTCTTTTTGATTCCTGACTCGAAAGAGTTCTCTTTCAACTTTATGCTGAGAAGAAAATACTGCATCATTTATACCCTGCTACATAAGGTATGTTTTTAGAGTTTCTAAACAATATTCAGCATTAGAAATTATAACTGTTTTGATAGGAGTTTCATTATCAATTTCTGCGTCAGAAGCGATATTCATTGGCTCCTACAAATCAACAATTTCCTTGACTTCACTTGTACTGTTAGGCAGTCCATCATCAAATGTAAATGTTTTTTTTTTCTGTTACGGTGGAAAGGGATATGTCATTTGAAGACATCCAATTTTTTCTAATATAAACTAATTTTAAAAAAAATTCAGCTGTGGAAATAATTCCTTAATTTTGGGTTTATTATCTGTTAAAGGGGTGTTTTCTACCTTCATTTTAATCAAGGAAAGAGAAAAATTCGTTAAATAAGGGTTTGGTAAATCAGGATCTGACTGTTTTCTGACACATGTTGACAAGTTAGATGGAGTTGGACCTTAGTAAGACAGCCAGCCATAAAATTTTCTAAGATTTATCTTCATAAAAGAAAAGAAAGAAAAAGTAAAATCTTGTAATTCAATACACAATAATAAAATGATCATGTCAGATATTCATGTATAGTGTAATAATAATAAAACATATTGAGTTTAAATCAATAAAACATTATGGTTTGGTTGGAAATTTTAATTAACCTGGAAAAAATCAGACTATATTTTTTCCATCTTTTTAATAGTTCCAACATTTCTCAATAACCGTTAGATGTTTCCACAATTCGCATCAGTCCTTTTCATAATTGGTAAAATAAATCTTCATCATGCAAAATATTACACTGGAAAATTGGGCCCAATTTTAGTAAGTTAACACATATAAACTTACCATGCAGATAGAAATGTATTATATTTAAAGGGTAATCTTACATCTGCCATTAAGCAATGTATGGCTTATAAAGAATGTATAATTTGGTTATATTTATATTTAATTGTTTCATTTTAACAGGAAGTTGTTTCTAATCTTGTTGATGAATTAAAGAAACAGAAAGGAGTTTTAAAGTCGCACAGTGGTGAAATATCCAAAATAGGCAAAGAAAAAGAATCAATGAACAAACAGATTGCCAATGCCGAACTACAAATGCAACAACTAGAGCATGATATTAAAAACATTGGTGAGAATTCATCAGAGGCTTCTAAAAAGGTAAGTTATTAACATAGAATATGAATATTATAATTGACTGAATTTTTTCAAATGTCACACACTCAAACTTTTAACTTTTCATTCATAATGTAGCCTACAATCATTATGTGTCACCATGGTATAGTAGTAGAAACGACTGCAGCAATTAGATAAACTGAATTTTATTAATCTTGAAAACTATTTTGAATAATAAATTTTTGTTTAAATACTTTCTATAAAATATTAGTTAATAAATGGTGTGTGGTTTGAGTATACTGTTTTAAATTAATATATCATGAAAGAAATCAAAAGGCATGTTTGCATGTTTAATTTTATACTGAATATATATTTCCGCTGTTCTTTCATGTTTTTTTTTTTTTGTCTTCTATTTCTTTAAAGATTTTCACTACATTTTTAATATTTTTGATGAAATTCAATCAATGTAATTTTTATTGAATGTTGTTTTATATCACATGCATTATAAAAAGTAAAGTACATATTTATTTTATTGAGCTTTATTTTTAAAGTTTCATGATTGATTTCCCAGCTAAGCTTTATTATTTCTTCATTTTCTGTTGTTAATACACATTTTTATTATTTCTTATTCTTCCCATGAAACTGAAGTTTTAAAAATAACTTCAAAATGTTGTTATTGTATGAATACATCTACCTTTTACCATGATTATTTATTAAAATGTTATCAAACAATAAAATCTCAATGTGAGAAAAATTAAAACATAATTCTATCTTTTTATAAAAAGTTTTCAATGACAAGCAAAGATATTATTGAATTATTTGCTACTAATGTATGAGAAAGGTTAGATGATTAGCTTTGGCAATTTTTTCTGATGTTAATATTTGTTGAAGGAGGGCTTTTTTTTTTTGTTTCGGCTAAATCCTCTTACAACCAAAGTGATATCCCTCCCCCCTCAAGCTTGAGATAAAGAATTTCATTTTAAAAAAGTCATTTTCTTAATTGCACTTGACTGCGGTTACGATAAGGAATTCAGACAACTAAATCACACAATTGATGTGTAACTTGGTCTTTTCCACAGCTAATATTGGCTGGAGGGGTCCTAAACTTGTACATGAAATAGTAAAATCTCAATCCCATCGCTCCTTGTTCATCACAAATGATGCATTCTTTAATCTTGTGATACTCTATTGTCAGCATTTAAATGTGGAAAATGTGGAATCTTCAGACGAAGATTAGAAGCATGTTTGCCATGTCTTACTAATTTTAGACATGTTAATTTGTTTTTTTTTTGTTTTTTTTAAAAGCATATATTTTACCCTTATGCCAGTGAGGAGCACAGTTGGTAGTTTCTCACTAGATCTCCCCCATGGGCATTTCCTCCTGCATAATAAGAAGCAGTGGAAGATTTAAAATTACTCATCTTCTAAGTGAAGCAATATTAAAACAGAAAGGAGCTTCTCTCTCCAAATATAAGTAGATCAGAGGGTTGATTGATCTCATGATCATTATCAGAAGGAGGGATTTCATTTGCAATTTCCTCATGAGGTATTTCGATAATGAAGTAGAGTTTGAAATCTTTTAATGGAAATGTGGCTGATTTTCTGCAACCATGAATTCCTTGATATTTTCCTTTCTCCAGCAGTCTTGCAACCCACTTAAGCTGTTAAGATACACATTATTGAACAACCAGTTGAAAGAAGCGTGAGCCCTAATATTAGTTATGCAATAACAATTTCATAAAGAAAATATATTTAGACACCCTTTAGATTTCATTTAAGAGGCTTTAATTGATTGGGAGGGGTTTGTTGTCCATTCTATTTGTGTAGCTGAGTAGTCATTACTACGAACTTGGGGCTGATGTTATTTTAAAATTAATTCAAATCTTGGTACTACTACTAAAGACATGCAGAGGGGGGCTGATGCACATAAAATCTGTCGTAGCTTAAGGTCTTTGCATTCATGTGAAAGTTTGGTGAGTGGGATGCTAGATCAGAGAGCGTCCTTGCCACATAACTGAAAGTAAAAAATGATAAGTTCTGTCACCAATAACCTCATGTTACTCAGAAATGCAATTTTTCCCTACTTTTTTTTTAAAAAAAATGTTCCCTTCCTCCCTATAAACAGGTCTTTTCATTATAAAGCTGTGATATCTTATTGATGATTGGCTAAAAAACTGAAAAACGTTTGTCAGTCTGCTAGGCAAAAAGAAAGACAGATGTTCTAGATTTTATAAGAATTATAATATAATACATTTTGAATTTCCGTAAGAAAAATAAATCACTCTCTTACTATATGAAATCTAATGCAGTAGAGTTTGAATTATTTTAAAACTTAGCTTAGTGGTTTGGAAGCAAGATTCTTTTTGAAATTATTAGATTGAGTAACAATAGCATTAAAATGAAATGAAATTATCTCAACATACTTTTAATTTTATTATTGAAGTTTTACTTTCTTTACAAATTAGTTGAAGCTGCTTTTGGAGAAGAACAAGTGGATTGAGGGCCAGAAGAAATTTTTTGATGTCCCAAACTCAGAATTTGATTTTTCTTCTTTCAACCCCACTGTTGCAATTCCCCAGTTGAAAGAACTTGAAGAATTAAAAGAAAAATTACATAGGCATGTGAACATGCGGGCTCAAAATATGTTATCTTCTGTTGAAGAACAGGTATTTACAAGTTCGTTTTTAAAATATCTATATTTCTTAAACTTATTTTTACTAGTTCTTTTCTTATGTGAAAAAAATTAAAATATTGCTGACATACTGTTTGTAATGACTATGATGTAAATGGAATAAATAGTTCATTAGAGAGATGTATATAAAATGATTTACATTTTTAATGTTAATTTTTTTCCTTTTCAGTATCAGAATCTGCTAGTAAAAAAGAAAATTGTTTGTAATGATAAAATCACCATAGAAAATGTAATAAAAGAACTTGATGAAAAGAAAAAGACAGCTCTAAGAGATGCTTGTATAAGGGTCGACAAGGTAATGAATATATATATATATATATATATATATATGCATCTTCATTTGTTAGTGTTCTGTGGTATAGTAATTGCAGTTTTGAGAGAAATTCAGGTATTTACATATTATACTGTCGACCAATTTCGCCAAAAAATAAAAAATAACCGTTGCTAAATACTGTTATCATTATTTTTTAGTAAATGTGCGGGAAAATTTAATTGATTAACTTAACTCAGTGGCGGGACAGTCGATGAGGGCCAAGGCGTACTGTGCCCAACTCAGTATACGCGACACTGGGCCCTGAGGTGCATGAGCAGGTGGTCCGTCAGGCAAAAACCTCCAGTGTTAAGTTCCCAAGAAAACTTGGTACTTATTTTATCGACCCACTGAAGGGATGAAAGGCTGAGTCAACCTTGCCCAGCTCGGGGTTTGAACCTCAGACCTGTGTTGTGGAAGCGTGATGCACTAACCACATTTAATTGATTACCCAGTTAAAAATTGTATTCATTAGCATTATACCTAAGTTAATTTTAGTATTTTTAATTGTTATACCTATAATCTAATTATATCATTCTAGCTGTTACCTACACACTTCTGTGCTTATTTCATAATGTTGTATGAATATGTACTGTTTACAATATGTACAAACAGTGACGGCCAAAATTGTGGACACTTTCCACTTGTTATGTTTTTTAAAATTGTATGCTTATAGAAAATTTCAAGTCGCACAAAATATTAAGTATTTTATTTATTTTTAAAGAGAATTTAATACTGAATTCAATACAAAAAAGAAAATTCAAATATTTGTTACACAAAAAAAGTTACGCTGCAATAATTGTTGATATACATCTCATACTGATGATCGCAGTGAGTTATTGGAGCATAAGTAAGGTTTGTCTTTATTCTTTATTACAGCTTCACATCGATGTTTCATTGAGCTGAAAATAGTTTTAAGCTCTTCCTTCATTATTACATGATGCCAGGAAGGAATTATATCCTCAATTAGTTCCTTTTTATTTCATGGGTACCTCATTTGGACAAGAGTTTTCAAATGGTGCCACAAGTTTTCGATAGGATTGAGATCAGGACTGTTTCCTGGCCAGAATAACAATGATATTTAGTCAAAAAGCAATGGCATCGAATAAAAGAGTAGATTAAACATATGTGTGATGAGAAAGTGGTATTTCCTTTGTTAAAATTATGTAACAGGTGGGAAGTTCAGTAACTACATCTAGGAACTGAACGTTTTGTTTAAGATGTCAGGAGACAAATTTAATTTAAAAAAGGCATGAAAAAGGGGTACACCACATCTGTTGATGACAGAGGAACAAAGATACTGTTTCAGAGATAAAAGAATTTCATGGACATCAATCAGAAGTGATCTGAGTGATGCTGATGTTTACTGTCAGTTCAAAAACAATTCAGATTAGATTAGCAGATGCAAGACTAAAAGGTAGAATTCCAGGGAAAAAGCAGTATCTCAATTTACAGTAGGCAATGGAACACATTAATTGGATAAATGATTATTAGTCATAAGTTATATAGAAGGACGAAACTAAAATATCGTTATTAGGTAGTAATAGCCTAAAATATGTAAGATGTAGAATAGCAGAAATGCTACACATATTGATTGCATCCAGGCAACTGTTAAGTACCCATATAGTTTTATCATTTAGTCATGCATATCAGCAGATGATATCAGTTGCCTCATATCATTGATGGGACACTGAATGTCATAAAATACATTGACAGCATTCTAGAACCCAAACTTCTGCCATCCATCAGGGATCTATTTATGAACAATGCTTCATTTTTTCCCCAGCAAGATTCTGCTCCTTGCCTCACAGTAAAGTAATTGAAAGAGTGGTACCATTCTGAGATCATTGAGTTGTTGTCCTGGCCAGGGAACAGTCCTAACCTCAATCCTATCGAAAACTTGTGGCACTGTTTGAAAACTCTTGTCCGAATGAGGTACCCATGAAATAAAAGGGTCCTAATTGAGGAGATAATTGTTTCTTGGCATCTTGTAATAACGAAGGAAGAGCTAAAAACTATTTTCAGCTCAATGAAACATCAATGTGAAGCTGTAATAAAGAATAAGTTATCACTAAGCTCTGATAACTTACTGCAATCATCAATATCCTATGTATATTGACAGTTATTGCAGCACAACTTTTTTGCGTTGCAAATATTTGAATTTTCTTTTTTGTGTTGAACTCAGTATTAAATTCTTAAAAAAAATATATAAAATACTTAGATTTCGTATGACGTGAACTTTTCTATAAGCATACAAACTTCAAAAACATAACAATTAAAAAAAGTGTCTACAGTTTTGGCCACCACTGTATATATATACCTATTGTATAGTGTGTGTGTGTATATATATATATATATATATATATATATATATATATATATATATACATATATGTATATAAATTATTGATATCTAAATTCTAGCACTAACCATTTGATTGTATTAAAAGACATCAGTATAACTCTCACCTGTTGATTTTAAAAAACGGACAGGACTTCTAAATAATCCTTACTAATATTATAAGTGCGAAAGTTCTATGTATGTTTGTTACTCTTTCACGTAAAAACAACTGAATGGATTTTAATGAAACTTTACAATAATATAGCTTATACATCAGGAATAACACATAGGCTATAATTTATAAAGATATTGTGTGAAGTGTCCAAAATATAATAATTGTCAAGTAAGAAGGAAAAAATTCTCTGCCATCTGCAAACTATTCTGGTGTGTTCTGCAAAAAAAGCCTGCAACAGCATATATTTATCTTTTATGTGTGAAGCAAAACTTTCCCTTTTTTTTTTTCTACGCCAGACGTTGGCTCTTAATTTATTGCTTTGATCAGTGTAGTCACTTTTTTTTTTATTTCAGAATAAAACTAGATTTTGAAGGGAAAGGTGTCAAGTCTCTTTATTTGAATAACTTCTATTGATTTTTTTTCATGTGTAAGCCATTATCGCCAAAATAGTGAACCATAAATACAATAAAAATTGATAATTTATTTCTATGCAAGTTTTTTTTAATGATTTTATTATGTATATTTGGTATTAACAAAAATTGATCCTTATATTAAAATAAATTACTTTTATTGCTTCTGGTATTTAAAGTAGATAAATGTTGTCTTTCGCACTACATAATTTGCATAATTTGTTTGTAGTTAGTAGTTGATTATAATTTGCTATAATTTTAATTGAATAGGTAGGTATCGCATTTTTTAAGTATAAAAATAATAACTACTGTACTGTATTTTTTGGAAGTGTGGAAAAAGTACCTACGAAGAATTGTGCAGTGAAAGTGTAGGTCTAATCTTTCCCAAGCTCTAATAAAGCTCGAGCTATGAAAGTAGCTAGACATTTGCCAACTTGGCTCTTATCACCAATATTTTCCTATGTTTCCATTGAATCACCATTATAATTTTAAGGAACGGTGTTGCTTGCAAATATTACAATTTTAACATAAAATAAGTACAACGGAAAGTAATATTAACATATTACACTTCCAGATATAAATTATTTACACTATTTTAGGCATTCATTACAGAAAATTTGTAACAATGTGTTACCATTGCTGAGAAGAGATTAGTTTAGGAAGGTGTTTTCATAAATCAACCCACAAGAGAGTTACGGGGGTTATAAATTAAAAAAAAATCCTTTTTATCAGCTGTTAGATCTAGACTTAAAATTTAACAAACACGTTTTTTTTGTTTAATTTGCAATTCACGTAAGATTAACTCATTAAAAACTTCTTTATCTTTCAATCTGTTTTGTTTAATTTTTCAATTCACCCGTGTGAAGAACGGGTATACCAACTAGTAATATCTAAACCGAAGTAGAAGGATCTTTTATGCTATCGAAATCTCTTCCCTCAAAGTGGATTTTTGCATAACCCATTTTCGGTGGATCTCTACTCAACATAATAAACATGTTTGCCAAATTTTAAGTCTAAACCTAATGGTTCAAAACAGAATTTTTTTTATCAATACGCCCCCTTCGAGAGTCTATTTTTGAAAGATCTATTCTTAGATTTCAATTCAACAAACGAAACATGCATATCAAATTTCGTTATTGCGGATTTAGTAGTTGAAAAACGTGAATTTTTTTTATTAATATGCCCCAGTAATTACCAATTTTCTCCATAGGAGCCGATTTTCGTAAAATCCATTCTTAAAGAATCTATTCAGCTAAAAAAAAAAACATGATTACCAAATTTTAAGTATATGCGTCGAACAGTTCAAAAACAGGATTTTTATCCATAATGTTCCTTAACCCTTATCAACCTCTTAACCATCTCTTTCTCTTAGGGGTTATTTTTTGCAAAACCTGTTCTTAGAGGAACTCTAGTCCATAGGCCTATCAAATTTCAAGTCTGTAGGTGTAATAATTCAAAAACAGGAATATATTTATCTCTAATGCATCTTAACCCCTTATGGTTCAATTTTTGCAAAACCTGTTATGTATCGGATCTTTACTTCATTAAAAAAACTTGTCTGGCAAATTTCAAGTCTGTAGTTCTCATAGTTCAAAACAAGAAATATTTATCTATCATGCCCCCGTTTCTCACAACCTCCTGAGAATTGATTTCCTCCAAACTTTTTTGGCCCCGTTTACATGGAACCCGGCATAATACCGGCAATTCCGAAATGCGGATGAAAGCCGGGATTATACCGGTATTTTTTCGACCCGTTTACATGAGAATCGGGTGCGTTTTCATAAGAATCTGGTGATTGGTTGATAGATTCACGTGATTGTAAAATGTAACCATGGAAACAACTAGAATTTTTAGCGCGATTATCATGAAGAGGACATGTGATTATGTTTTCGTTTTTTTACCGCCAAACATTTCTATGCTCTTGCACATTTAAACTATACCCACTAAAATTTCGTATTTGACTATACGTGGTTGCTCAATTATAGTAAAAGAAGTCGACTGTCGGAAAAAAAAAAAATCTCTTTAATATCCCGGTAAAAATTCGAGTGTTTAGTAAAAATGGATAAGAACGACATTTGTTTTCAATACCAACCATTTAGAAACCGTCGCCACCAATTTATTTTAAATTAAATTATATAGAGAACATACATAAAAAGATAAAATATATTAGGTTAGCTTAAATTTTTTTTATTTGTTTTACACATCTTTAGAGTAGTTAAAAGAGATATTTCTGTATTTAATTATTTAAAGTAAGAACACAAAAATCTGATATGTTATCATACCTGTCATATTAAAACAAGTATATATATATATATAATTTATACCACTTTCAAACATTAGAAATGAAAATTACCATTTGTAAAATTATATATAAAAAAATCATGTAACATTTTGAAAGTCTGTATTCGCAGTACTATTTTAGTAAAAGATATAATTTATCGAGAACTACATTCTGAGTGTGGTAAAAAATTAAGGCATTAAAATGTGTGTATTATCGAATATAAAATTGTGTGCATACATTGAATATTAAATTCCTGTTCTCTTGTACATGATCAAAATAAAAAGTCATTGTTAAATCCATAATTCTTTTAGTTAAAAAAATTATTATTAAATATTTGTGTGGTATCTATTTATTATGTGAGGATTTCTTAACATATTTGTTTTCCAGAATTTGACTGATACAAATTTTTCTCACACAGATGTACCTTTTTTTTTTTTTTTTACTATGGATAACAAATATGCATTTATTGGTACTTGCACAATTAAAATGTAAAATTCAATAATTTTGATAAATTTCATATATATAAAGACTTTACACTTGTTATTGAAATATCAACATTGTGTGTTAAAAAATCTGCAACCCCAGCTGAAATGTATTAAGCATAAGAATACTCTGGATTTTTTTACATAAGTATTAAAGTAAATGCTAATATATATTGATATTATCCTGCTAATAAATTTAAGACCTAAATAAATTTGTCGCATTGAGTTAGTTACAAATATTGACCCAAGAAGTGTACTTAAATCAGTTCTATGATATTTATGGGAAATTAGGATCATGAAACCAAATACGACTTTACATATAGACATTTTCTGTAGGATGTTTACTTTCTGAAAGCAATGGAAATATTCAGAATTTTAATACAACCTTTTCAACTCTCTATTTACCTTAAATGAATAACTTGACATTGTGTTGTTTACAATAATCTATATTCATGAAGAATTCAGTAAAAAAAGGTAATTTCAAAGAAATCTTTTCAAAAATAAGTGTTTCATCATCCAAAATCACTGATATTTTTGTGTAACATATGCTTACGGGACAAATTTGGGGTGTTTGTATTGTATATATATAATATCGACACATTTCTTAAAATAAAAACCGCCAAATGCTAGATATACAGCCAATAGTAGAAACTGTCCCTGATCACGTTTGCACACAGTAACAATAATAGTGATGTAATTGTTTTTTTTTTAAATTTGTTATGTCTTTTTGCTTGGCGAAATTAGTCGGCTGTTTAATGCATGTTCCAAAATTTGTGGAATGGTACTAGTACTGATTTAGCATTTCTTAGAGAAACTTTGAAGTAATTTAATATTTTGCTCATGTGTAATTTGGGAAACTGAGAAGTTTCATCAAATTTAGGAATGCCCTGGTAAAAGAATCTTGCTTACAATTAGTACACATTGTGATTAATTTATTAATGATAAACTTTGGTAACTTATCGAATTAATAATGATTGTTATTAATTTTCAAACATTAAATTTCAGATTGAGAATTCAGAATTTTTTTTTTTTTTTTCTGATGTCGTTTCATCTTCCATTTTTTTAAAGTATTAATGTAATATATAAAATGATACTTCAGTTGCATATCAGTGATAACGAAATAACATGTAATGTATTTGTTTCTTTTATTCAACTTCTTTCTATAAGTGCATGATTTCAGTATTCTAATTTGTTCTATGTAAATTCTGAAAGTTGACTGTATAGAAGTGGATTTTATAATTCTGCCAGTTTGTAAGATCTGAAATTTCAAAATTCTTGTGATATTTCATTTAATCTAGACCCATACCATATACAATTTCTCAAAAATACTATGTGTAGCTTACCTATATACAAATGTTATAGGTTTTTGCTTTCTAGTTTCTGGTATATTTCACACAGTTGGCTGACTAAAAGACTAGTTTTTGCCATTAATTTCTTTGAAAACAAGGGAAGACCATTTCAAATCTTACTTTTGTAAATTTATTGTATCAAAATGAAAAAAAAAGCATTAATTTGATTAAAATAGTTTTGATAGTATTGAAATTAGAGTAAATAAAATTTGCAGAAACTTTGAAGAAAAAAATGTTTTTATAATTTTTTGTTTACTATTAATTGCCTAATCACTAGGTGTTTAAAAATTTAAGTTTTTATGTCATAAACCTAAAGTGAACATTTTAGAATTCTACATAATTTGACCTTTTTTATCTATGAAATCTTTGATTTAGGAGATAATGTTCTTTAATTTTTTTGTTTCATTTTATTTGTTTGGGTTAATGACATTTAATACTCTTTTCTAAATATTTTTAAAAATTAATACTTTTTGTTGTAAATAAATTGCAAAAAGCCATTCATAAGATTTTCAGAGAATTTTATTAGATGTTATCATCAATAAGATAAAAATTGAGATATAATAATTGTAAAAGATATTATGCATGTTGAATATTGGCAGATAGATCCTCGATTTGTCCTTATAGTTTAATGTTACTCTTTCAGAGAGTCTGATTTATATAGCAGATCATGGAATGCTTTATTTACTTATAGTGCATTCATGTAATGTTAAAATTAAGTGTCGATAAATGATGTATATTAAAATGAGTATGATTATTAAATAAAACTGTATATGAGAAATTTTCACGAAAACAATTTAATTTGTTCTACTTTATAATTTTATTAAAAAGCCTATTTCTTTAAACATGTTTCTTAATTTATTCAAAAACATCCAATTAATTTATTTCAGAATGTTGGAGACAGACATTTTTAAAAAATTCAAACCTTCTGAAGGGTAATAATTACGAAGGAAGTCTGTATAAAGCATATCAAATGTTAGTTTTTATAAGATTATTTCAGATACCCAAAACATTTCAATGATGTTAAAAGCAATTTTATTTCCATCTCAGAATTTCTAGTTGTTAAACCAAAACTTTCATATTAACCAACTTTAATTAAAAAGCTAAATTACTATTTTTGTTTGTAAAAAAGTGTGTATTTTCTTCGATGTGCAATGTTTTCATAAGAACTTGTTCATAGTATGTTTTATAATTGTGGGATTATTTAATCCTTCAAGGAGAAAAAAGTAGTACTTAGCCTACTTTTATAAAATAATTTTGTATGTATATGTGTATAAAGAAATCTCTTTTGGTAGAGTAAATCATGGTTTGCTTTAATAACAAAAATTAAATGGTTAAGTGAAAGTGGATCATAACTGAAGATTTTAAAAAAGAAATTTTCTTTTAAGTTCTTATCCACATGAATTCAAGGGGATGTTAATATAAAACTGATCATTCTATTGGTTATATCAACTTTCACAGTAAAAAAAAAAATTCAATACACCTTTAAGGAGTTATTTAGTTACAAGATATTACTAATTTTTTACTTCTTATATGGAAATACTCAATTAGATAAATCAAGAAAAATAACAAAAAAATGCAATTTTTGTGTACATTCAAAAAAGAATTATATTGTAATATTTTTAAATCAATCTCAAAAACTGTATTAAAATATATGTATCATCTTATTAAAATATTGGAAACATACATTCAGAACATACTAAATATAAATTTATGTACATCCTTCTCTCTCTCTCTCCCTGTACCTGAATGGAATATAATTTTTATTGAAAATGGGCACTTGTGTAAACTTCCGAATCCGGACAGTTGTATCCAATTCGTTTTGGTCTCCCCAGATGTTTATGAGGGTTATTATTTATTCTGTTGTCTAACGCGAGCAATCCAAAATAGCAGCCATCTTGAATAAACGAATCTCTGGCGCAATGCATCATGGGAGAATTAGAAAACACTCTCCTTTTTACCCCCAAAGTTCCTAGTCGAAGAGGGTATGAAAAATGGACCTGCATTTCGACCCGGGATTTGCCGGGTCGCCCGTGTAAACGGGTACAAAGCGGATTCGTCCCGGTATTTTGCCGGCATTTTTCGTCCATGTAAACGGGGCCTTTGTAGCAAATCTCTATCCAATGAAAAGAACATGCATGCCAAACTTCACGTCTACATGTCTTATAGATCAAAAACAGTAATATATTTTTCTTCAACGTCCCTTGACCTTTTGATCCCCCTTAGGGGTGTTTTTGCAAAACCTCTTTTGTAGCGGATCTTTACTTCATGAAAAGAATCCGCCAAATTTCAAGTCTGTGTGATAAAAATTCAAAAACGGAATAAATTTATATATCCAATTCTCCTTAACCCCTCTCAATCCCCCCTCCCCCTTGAGTTCAGTTTTCACATAAACCCTTTTGTAGTGGATTTTTTACTCCATCAATGGAATCTGCTTACCAATTTTCAAGATTCTGTGTAATAGTTTAAAAGTATAGAAAACCATCTATAATGCCCCATAACACCACCTGGGGGTCGATTTTCACTAAACCCATTTTGTAGTGAATCTCTACTCCATGAAAGGAGTCTGCTTACCAAATTTCAAGATTATACATCTAATTATAAAAATGGAAATATCTATTAATTATCTATCTATATAATGCCCCTTAATCACCCACAAGTCACTTAGGGGTGAATTTTCATAAAAACTATTTTGTAGAGAATCTCTACTCTGTAAAAAGAAACTGCTTACTTAATTTCTAGACTACATCTAATAGTTTAAAAATTGAAGTAATTATCTATAAAACTACTTAATTCTCTACGATGTCCCTTGGGGGTTGATTTTCATGAAATCTGTTCTTAGCTGAACTCTACTCCATAAAAGGAATATGCCTACCAGATTTCAAGTATGTAGGTTTAATAGTTCCAAAGATTTCGTGATAAGTAGGTGAGAGAGTAGCTTTTCTCCTTCATATATCTAGCTATAAGCAACCGTATAGTTCCCATAGGAATACAGGGATAAAATATACCCTATGTTACTTGCTGATAATGTAGCTTTCGATTTGTGAAAGAATTTTTAAAAATGATTTAGTGGTTTAGTCGTGAAAGCGTAACAAACTTGCATTCATATTTATATTATTAGGATTTGTAATTTGGTGTTATATAAAAATTTGGGATACATAATTGAGATGATTACTATGATAGCTATTATCAAGATGATGATAGCTTTCCTATGCATTTAAAAATGTGTTATTATTTTGAACAAAAAAAGAGGATATTGACATTTTTTAAAAAAATTAAATACTTATTTAATTAACATTATCTTTGATGAATTAGGATTTTGGCTCAATATTTCGAACCTTATTGCCTGGAAGTGATGCAAAACTTGTTCATCCTTCTGGAGATGTTTTAGATGGAGTGGAGTTTAAGGTGGCATTTGGTAAAGTGTGGAAAGAATCTCTTAGCGAACTGAGTGGAGGGCAAAAGTGAGTAAGAAAAAATATTTATAGAACCAAAATTGTAAATGGATTGTAGGCCAACTTGTTAGCTTATTATTCTCATATTTTGAAGAGAGTGCTTGTATGAAAATGTTTTATCAATATTCCAGTTTTAAAAACAATTATTGAAGATATTGAAATTATGGTAGTCAGTTTAGTTAATGTGCTACTTGTATGTAGGAATTATGTTATTGTGTATCGAAAACTGTGGCATATGTTTAATTTAGCTGAGCTAAATTAAGCATGAGTAGCTATTGTGAAATGCACCTCATCAATGTAGCTATGAGACTCATGCAAGTGTGATCCTTTTTATTTGCCCTGGATTCAAAATTTAAATTAACTATGTACAGTTTCTTTATTTTTCCTAAAGACTTGCAGTTATTCTATGCTTTCACCCCTGTTTCTTTGAGTTATTTTAGAAAACTATTACTATTTCTCTCTCTCATATCCTATTTTAAAATCATAAAACTTCTAGATTAGTAAAATATGCATAATTTTTTTGTTCTAGAATCCTTGTTTTTTATTTTTAATTGTAATTATGGTTTAATGAACTATGTAAATCTTAATGGAATACATTTTTATTATAGATTTTGATTTCTCTTATTTTGTTAGTGTAACTCCTTACATAAAAGTTCCTATAAAATTTTGAATGATCTTTTTTCCCTAAATTTTCAATAACCTCTTTATTAATTTTAATTGCTGTTTAGAAAACAGCCAAATATGCTTATTCATAAAAGAAATGTAAAATTTACAGGAGGGTGTTTCTATTTTTACTAGGTCCCTTGTTGCTCTATCACTGATCCTAGCGTTATTGCTCTTCAACCCTGCTCCTATTTATATTCTGGATGAAGTAGATGCTGCTTTGGATTTGTCTCACACACAAAATATTGGCAAAATGCTGAAAATGCATTTTAAAAAATCACAGGTAAGGTTTTTTTTATTTTTCATGAAGAATGTTACAGATAAATCAATTTATTAAAAACAGCATACTAAGAAATCACTTACAATGTTTCATTTAGGTCAGGGGTGGCGAACCTTTATGGCTCATTGTGCCATTTTTTTCTAAAGAAACATTCAATGAGGTATAAATGTGCAGTCAAGTAATTTTGACTTGTGATTATTGGGAAAATAATAAAACTAAATACTAACAACTCAAAACTATTTACTACGGAAAAATACATTGCATACTTTATAGTAGTAAATGTTTTAGTTAAACTCGTAATTCAAATTATATAAAGTAACAGCGTGATTTCTGCGTTGCAGATTAGATTGCAAATAACATATTAGGATTGTAAGATGTTACTTTTAGCAGAATGCCTGCTGAATTGGAGTCATCTGCGAAACGGTTTCTAAGCGAGTCTTTAATATTATTTGTCTCTGAAAATAATGACTCGCAGGTATTGGTACATGAAAATATGGTTAAAATAGCATGGTCCAGCTTTTTCAAACAGTTAAATGCGTCTGAAATTGAATTCTAAGTTTCCAAAACTTCATTACTAACATTTTTACTTATATTGCTTGTTAAACTTTCTGTTTCAATTCCAACTTATTCCTTTTTTGAATAAATTTTTGAATCCATATTAAACTATATTTAGTTGCTAGACTCTTTTAGTTGCATTTCAAGTTTTTCAATTTCCAACCAATCCAACTGGGACAAGTTCAGTTTTTTAAATGAAGTCACATCAGGGTACATAGAAAACTTGAGCGTTTTCGATAATTCTTTGAACTGAGAAAATCTCTGAAAACTGCAACCTATCAATTGCATTTGTTTGCAATACTTCATATTGTACTTTGTTATTTTGAATTAAAATGCAAACCGTTTTGATCGGTGGCATCCCCAAAATATTGTGTCGCGTGCCATCAATGGCATGCATACCATTGGTTCGCCATCCCTGATTTAAGTGATTGCTTTTGATTTTGCTGCTGTTATATAACTAACACTGATGAACAAAAATTGATCTTTTATTTCTTTCTTAAATATAAAGCTAATATTTTAATTAGATACTAAATATTATACTGAACAAGTATTTATTCTAAATGAATGATAAAATCTTCATTGGGTTGTAATGTTTGATGAAACCCATCTTATATTAATGAATTGTGTGTCTCACTTACAGGGCCATTGACTTTTTTGGCTTTAAAATCCAAGTATTTTGGTGTTTGGCCTTATAAATTAGATTTCAATAGCAATAAAAATGTGGAATCTCCCTTAATTAGTGTAATTTTTTTTCTAATTTGATGTGGGGTGAATTTAATTTGTTTTAAATAGGAATCTCATAAAAAATTGTCATAGCCGTGAAAAATGAAGCACTTTAATAGCAATAAAATAATGTCATATAATGTAAACACCGATTCACATCAAAAATGAAAACCAACTTTTTTATAATTCCTTAACTAACAAGGTTAATAAAATTTGCTGAAATTTCTTGTTTATCAATGAAATCAATATTAATTTCAGCTAATTATTTTACTTAAAAAACTGTACAACATAGTAAAATTTTTATTTATTGTACAATTATTAATTCTTGTTAGTTAACATGCTAGTTTCAGTAATTGTATTACTGTGAAACCTTGCTTAATGAATATTATTCTTTCTAGAATCTTGTAATGTAAAGCTCTTATTCAGAGAAATAAATTAATATAAAATACAATAGTGTGATAGATGCAAAAAGAATGCCCAAACATTTTTTTTGTGTGATGTGAATCTAAAAAAAAGTATATATATACATTGTGAAGGAGTCATTCTTTCATCATAGAATGAACAAACCTAGAATTTAATTTGCTCAAAACAAAACACTTTTAAAAAAATAGCTTTATTATTTATGCTACCTACCTTTTTTTTTTAATAAAAGAAATTAGGATCTCCATCTGGATAATTTTTTTTCCTGACACTATAAAATTGGTGAAATTTTGATACATTATCATTAAATAAATTTTGAAGTAATGAAATTCATATTTTTTTACTCTGATTGAATTTATTGCATGATTTCAAATAAAAAAAATAGTTTAATTACATAACTTATATTTTCAATTTTCCCCTTAGTTTATCGTTGTATCTCTGAAAGACGGAATGTTTAATAATGCCAATGTGTTGTTCCGTACCAAATTCAGTGATGGTATGTCATCTGTTTCTCGCACTGTTCAGAAAAATAAATGAACTTTCTAATCATTGAAAATTACATGTTATTGGTTATAAATAATTTGATTCTTTGTCTCTTTTTGTATTATGTGTAGTTTCAAATAAATTTTTAAAAATGTTCATTATATGCAGAGTTATTCTTTCTTTTTTTTGTTAAGTAGTTTAATTGTTTTCTAATATGTAAAATTAAATATTTGTTTCAAACTGAATATCCCCCCTCTCCCGATATCTATGCATGCTAACTTTTGCATAAAATAATTTCTCTTTCGTGATTATGTAAAGGGTCTTATTGTAATAAATTCTGAGAATATCTATAGTCAGTTAAAAAGCACTATTCTTCTTGTTTCCTTTGAAGGCTTATAGATATGTATTGCTGTTTTCAGAAATTGCAGATGATAGCGAAAATTTAAAAGCAATTTTTAATCAAGTTAATTCTACTAAAGTTGTTTACATAAATATAACTAAAATTATTGGTTTATCTTTTAAAACTGTTCAGATAAGTTTAATTTCTTATCCATAATTTTTATGTGTTAATCCCTTTTTTAAGTTTAAATAAACTATGGATTTAGTCCTGCCATGTCTAACATGATATTCAGTAGAAGACTGATCTAAGTTTGTTGACCAATTGTACAAATTGTAACTTGAGAATTGAGTTCAGGACTGTGATACATAACTTACATTAATTTAACCTGTATAACTGGATAAGTTAAATTTATTGTACTTGTGTGTGTGTGCCAGTGGGTAAAGGATGTATTAAAAAGTTGTGTTAAAAAATAACACTTTTTAAATACAAAGGTGTAGTACACTGAAACATACACATTTGAAATTTTAATCAACTTTAAATGACAATAGTACTTGAGTATAGAAAAGTGTGTAAATAGAGTTTACTCTTGTTCAGCATCAAAATTATTTCTGACTTCGAAATTCTGCTAAATTTGACCTCGTACACAAGACCATATTTTTTACTTTGAACTGGTATGACTTAAAAAAAATTGGTGTAATTATATTTTGTGTGAGAGTATATAAAAAAACAACCATATTTTCTGATATTTCATGAACAATTTTAATTTTTATTGTGTTTTGAATTAGATATGAATGTCTCAAATAAGTAAACATACAGCTTTAAATTTACACGAAAAGAATGTTTTGACAAAACACATAATATATATAAATTAAATGTTTTTACATATGGAATAAAAAAAAGTTGCAAAGTAAATTGATAGGTACCATATATAATTGTTTTTAGGAAGAATGTGACTATATGTCTTATACAGAATGACTTATTAGCCAACTTTATAATTTCATAGACAAAATTAAAGCATCATGAAAAATATTTTTATCTATATTATAACTTGTTTCTAATGCAAATAACAATGTACAGTGTATATAAAACCATTAAATAAAATGATCTTTGCATTGTTGCAATCGTTCAGGGTGTACAATAAATCAACAGTTAAACTTCCAATTGCTGTGGCCCACCTTCATGTATCAGCCTGACATTATGGACCCCTAAGATTTTGAACAATCCTCCCTGACTCCCAACCCATGGCTGAGTGATATAAAGGTTTCACAATAAACCATATATTAAAGGTTCTATAGACTTCCTCTGCTACTTATACAGATTTTTTAAATCTTTTTCCCTTTAAAGAAAACAAATTTCTAATTAAAACTAAATTAATATTCTAGATCAAAAAACATTTCTAGTTTTTTCATTGGCGGCAATTTAGAGTGATCTAGCCCAGGATGGCAAATCTTTTAATTTTTCCATGAGGCTTTTCAGAGTCTGTAAAAGAGGGAAATCTTAACATTAATTGAGAGACCTTTATGGACCCCCATGTAAGTGCTGGGAACCCCCAAGGGCTCACAGACCACATTTTAAAAACTACTGAAACAGATCATTGATTTTAACATGAGAGAGTTCTTAGAAAAGTTTTCTATAAAGGCAGATTTTATTTAAATTATTTTCATATTTTATCCTCTTTAAACCTAATATATTGATTTTTTTTTGCCATTGTATAAAATATAAGCCAATATTTCTCGGAACAATTATTCAGAAATGCATTTCTTTTAAGTATTGTTCTTTTCAGTTCTTTTGGAATAATTCTTACATTACCAAAAAAAAAAAAAAAATTCCACTGATATAGTTTGTATATAATATAAGAACATTTCTACAGTAATGATTGTAAAATTAATAATACACAATGTTTACTTTGTTTTAAAAGTATCTTCCAATTTTATAGCTGCTATGCTATGCGTGTGTGTTGTGAAGTTAAATAAATTATTCGATCTGTGAGAAATAAAATGGTGAAAGATGAGAGATTATGTTGAATACATTAAATTAAACTTGTTTAGAATTGTAAACCTTGTATTGCTACCATTGTATCTGATAAATTGCAAATACCAATTTATATCCCCATTAGAATAAATTCTCCAAATTTTCTTTTTCATTGCTATAACATCCTTAGCATGTGTATCGTAAGAAAAAAAATTATAAGCATACCTTAGTCTTTCTTAATAAATGGCTCTTATCACAGTAAATACCATAGTTAACCATAAATGATTGATCTCACTGTATAAATATAACATAGAAATATATTATATACCAAATCACCCTCCACCAACAATTGATTTTGCATTTTCTCTTTTTCCTGCTTAAAATCTTCTATTTTATAAGCTTTTTTGAAATATTTTGATTTCATTTCATTTATACAAGAGCACTCTTTTTCTAATTATTTATTGGTTTCAAGAGAGAAGTTGTATATTTATGTTAACTTTTTGACCGCATTGTAAAAGCTTGCAAACTCGTGCACAAAGATGAAAGTGATGTCTTAAGTCACTTTAAATGAAGGATTACCATTTTAAAATAAGTTGATTTTTGATTTTGAAATATCTTTTTGAAGAGAACAAACTATTTAATGACAACAATCTTCAGGTTCTGGCAGGTCACTGAATTTAGGAAATTTAATAGCCGGGCAGTTTATTGTCTGTCTAATAATATCTGAAGCTTTTTCAGCAAGCATGAGGGTTGGGATGAGGGTATTTCCAGATGTTATAATAGGTATAACAGATGCATCCACCACTCGAAGACCTTCAACGTTTTTCACTCTGAAATTATACACAAAATTATCAAATGAATTATTGATCTAATGTACGTATTTTTGTACATCTGATAAATAGTTTCTGTTATATTAGATGCTTCTTTATAAGAAATTTAAGACAAAGAATTTTGCTACAACTAGGAAGTGAAGAAAACTTCACAAAAAGTCTGAATTTTATTATACACTCAGGAACATTGAAAATAGCGACCCAAGAAGGATGCTAAGTACAATCGCGAAACTTTGCCAATAAGTACAGCCTAATGTGATATGCAAATGATACAAGTTTTGTGACTACGCATGCTCATACACTCCGAGGTGGCGCTACAATCAGCAAGAGGCTGCTATATAAGCCAGCACAAATTCGAAGATTCATAAACGTGACTATTACCCGCCGATTGTAGGAAGACTTTGGTGAGCGAAACATGCGAGGTAAACGTGCTAGAAGACATTTCTCACAGTTAAGCGAGTTTGAGAGAGGCCTGATCATCGGGATGAAAACTGCAGGCTGGTCGACGCGCCGTGTTGCTGGCCAGGGGGATCGTTCGGAGTGTGGCGTTAGAAATTGTTGGGAGCAGTGGACACGAGAAGGTACCCACACGCGGAAAACCTGGTCTGGAGCGACCAGGAACACCACGAGAAGAGAGGATCGTGCGGCAAGCACTTGTGGACCCCACAGTGACTCGTTCAACGATACGAGCAGACGTAGGCGTAGCAATTGTTCCACAAACAATTTCTAGACACCTTGCAGAAGCAAATCTTAAATCCAAGCGCCCTTTCCGTGCACTCCCTTTAACACCAGAACATCGGCCACTGAGTCTACAGTGGTGCCAAGCCAGATCAATGTGGACTATCACAGATAGGCAAAAGGTTGTGTTTAGTGATGAATCCCGGTTTGTTTTAGGGACAGATGATAACCGTGTGCGGGTGTGAAGGCGCCCTGGCTAGCGGTACAATTCCCCCCACACTGTTGTATGTCACACTGCCCGCACAGCTGGTGTAATGGTCTGGGAGGCCATAGCCTATGATAGCCGGTCCACTTTAATTGTGATGCGTGGAACCTTAATGGGCCAACGTTATGTTGATGATATTCTTTGACCCCATGTAGGACCTTTCCTAAATGGTCTCCCAGGGGCAATTTTCCAGCAAGATAATGCTTGTCCGCCTATAGCAAGAGTTGCTCAAGACTTCCTATGTCATTTTCAGACTTCCATGGCCGGCCCGCTCCTCCGATTTGTCCCCTGTAGAGCACGTGTGGGATCAGCTAAAACGGCAGATGCCATCGTGTCACTCTGTACATGATTTAGAGTTGTCTGTTCAAGATTTGTGGGCCCATCTGCCTCAGGACAACATAAGGTGTCTAATCAACTCAATGCCGGACCGTGTGGCGGCATGTATTGCAGCTGGAGGTGGTCCAACGTGCTATTGAAGTTGCCCAGTATTTGTGTCGTTGTACACCTTGAATTTTTTAATTGTCATGTTTTTGAGATCAAGTGAATCTCTCATCTGTGTCATTATGTGTATTAAATTTCATTTCAATCCGATGCTTTCTTCTTGGGTCGCTATTTTTAATGTTCCTGAGTGTATTTCCAATCATACCCCATTCATATTTTTTTCAGGAAAAAAATTAATCTTGCGTATTTTTACCATGATAACATGTCAGATGTTACACATCATATGCGACTACTGTAAGACTCGTTTCTTTTTTTATCTGTTTTTTGGTTTATTGATAAAATTGTGAAAGAAAATTTTGCATTGTCTGTTTTGAATTAAACAACACAGAAGAAGGAAATATATTACATTCAGTTCCACTTCATATGCAGTATTCCCCATTGTTCTGCATGAGTCTTTAGTAAAATGAGATGCAAACATTTCTGGCCATAAAAGTCATGATTGTAGTTAATAGTTATTATGGTTTTTTTTAAAGTTCTCACAGTATACAACTGTTATATTAAGCAACCGATTATACAAAAAAAAAACTGATACAGAGAAAATTCTGAGCATTTGAGAGAAAAAAATAAAAATTTTTAGATCCCATATCCTCATTTGATAACAATGCTATTTAATTTTATTATGTGATATAGTTATGTGATGAGATTCGGTAAAATATAATTGCTGTAGTCAGTGGCGCACACAGGAATTTTTCAAGGGGAGGGGGGAGTCGAAAGTTGACCATTCTTATATCATGCTCCTTTTGATTTTGTCGATTTTCGGGAACAAAACACAGTAAAAACTAATTTTTGAATAAATAATTAGCATTAATTAATAAAATTAATCATTAATAACAAGTAATTAAATTTTACGTAATATACACTTAGAATTATAATCAATCGAAAAAAAAGCAAGGGCTTAGGGGAGTCCGGATCCCCAGGAACCCCCTTGTGTGCGCCACTGGCTGTAGTAGGTACTTGTGTACTATTGCAACCATATTGAATGAAACCACACGAATTCTGAAAACGGAATATGCTAACACGAATATGGAGTACAGAGTCGAATAATAATAAGTAATTATAAATAAATATTCATTAAAAGAAATAGAATAACTAATTTTTATTATTTAATTTAAAACGAACGGTTAGGCTTTGAATGGTGGCAAGTGGGGAAACAGGACACGAAGCACATGTTTGTCAATTCAGTGCCTACGACACGGGTGAAATCTGAGTTGCCAATTTGGCGAGTTATCTTGAAAGTTGGCAGGGTTGCGATAGTACGTAAGTACCCTTTGGTATTTATAAAACAAAGTTACGAATTGAATTTCGATAAATTACCTCAATAGTGGATCTACGACTGTGGTTGGATCCCTCGGATCTCCCATCTTGGCTGTTCCCACCATGTGACTCAGCGTTACGACAGCACGCCTTGCTATGCAGGTGAAATAACAGTCTTCACTCCCAACGAAGTTTTCGCATCCTGGAAAAACGGTGTCGAAAGGTCTAACTCCGAGGTCCCGCATTATTTTGCTCGTCAATATCCTTTGACATGCCTTCATTCCTGTTCAGGAAAATAAGAGAAATTTTTTTTTCATGTTTGAAATGTGACTCACTTATTTAACCCTTCGTCGAATGCAGCTGGCCCGAGAGACCTGCAAAAGTATTTTGTGTCAAATTAGCAATTTTGGTTCTTTTAGTATAAACTTCCTTTTGTTCTCATTAAACTGGTTCTTTTTCGTACAATTTTGTGTACTTGCTTTCCTTCACCGGTGTTTTGAATTAAAATTGATTAGGGGGGGGTGAGGTGGATGTGGTCAATATTATATTATATTATATATATATATATATATATTATATGTGTGTGTGATGAATCCCCAGCCCTTCAAGTGTCAGTTGGTAAACTTCCTACCAGGACAACTCAACCCACCTCCCGCATAAGAACTTTGACTTCTGCTTTCGCCGGACTTAAAGAAGACACGTGTATTAACGATTCACTCGCTGCTGATCAACGCTGAAAGAGGTCTCGTTTTTCATGGCTTGGAATGCAGGCTGCTTCATTGACTATTGACATAAAATATAATATGATAAACGGCTGCCTATCAATCCAAGAATTTATTCAATACATGATATATATATATATATATATATATATATATATATATATATATATATATGTAAGGATAATTAAATTAGATTAAAATTTAAATTCCCTACCTAGCACTTAACTCATCTTTCTCAGTTCCCATCTTCAAGTATCAAACTAATCACCCATTTATTTCTTCTGAACATATGGCCTAGCCAATAAACATGTCTAATTCCAGATCGTTAGATTTAATAGTCAGCATATGTCAGCATTAACTTGCAAGCAACCTCTTCAAAGCAGCGATACTTACCATATGTTTTTCAAGTGTTATCCACTTGAAACCACCACCATGGCGTGCTTTTTTACTCCCTGCCCTTAGCTTCAGAAGAGATGTCGAAACGATTGAATAAAGATCTTCTTTTTTAAACTTTAATCTGATTCTGTCTTAAAAATCATGACATATATATAGTCTAATTCTGTACACAAACAAGAGATAAACATCCATCAATCACATTCGAAAAGCGCATATGTAGACAGTAGGAAGATAACACAATGAAGGACACATGAGCAACCGAGATTAAAAATTATAAAAGGGATGTTGCAGTGTTATAAACATTGCTGACTTAGGACAGCTAATATATAAATTAATTTACATAAAGTGGGATTGAACATGTTTTTTGGCTTGCCAACCTTCCCCCTTTATGTAAATAATACTGAGCAAAATCCTATTGAAAGTAATGGATAGGAATATCTAAATCCATTACAAGATAGAGGTAACTTATCTAAAAATTGCACTTATAAAAATGTTGAGCCCGCGCTAAATCTGAGTGTAATAAATAAGTTATTGCCAGATTCAAAGCATGTGAATAGCTGAAATGCAGCACTTAAAGTATCCGACTACGTTCGGAAGCGTGGTTTTGCAAAAGCGTATTAATGGATAATATTTATGATATTTAGTGTCACTTAGATTAGAAAATGTATGTATAAAATTGTTTTAAAAATAGTATTACAATAAAAAATTATTTAAGTACAATATTTTGACCAAAAGTGAACATAGAATGACCAATTTTCAAAATATTCTCCTTTTGTGAAAAAGGCTTCTATTATAATAATATTTTGCCTGTATATAGCTCAGACCTCTCTACAGAGACTCAACTAGAATTTTTGAAATATATAACTTAGAAGTGGGTTTATCCATATTTTACAACAACAGAGGGGAGAAATTTTAAGAAAAAAATGCCGATATTTATTTCAATTGGTTTTAACTCTTTAAATAATGTGAATTTTTCAAAAAAAAAAAAACATAGTTCATACTCTCTGGAGAAGTCTTTACTTTATATAAGCAAAATATTATTATTTTAGAAGCATTTTCTATAAAAGAACATTTTGAAAAAAGGTTATTCTAAGTTAATTTTTTGCAAAAATATATTGTATTTAAATATTTTTTTTGTCAAAATTTTCTGAAAACAATTTTATACATATATTCTAATCTAAGTGACACTAAATATCATGAAAATTATCCATTAATGCGCTTTTTTAAAATCACGGCTCCGAACGTAGTCGGATACCTTAACAAAAGTATAAAAAGAATAGAAATAAAAATTAAAAAGAGTTACAAATTATATATATACCATAACTTTAGTGACAATAGAGTATATATGAATTAAATAATAAGTAATTTTATCTAATATTAGAATATGGAGTTAGCTATAACTAGGAAATATGTAAATTTATTGTAATAAACTATTATTATTAATTTTAAGAATTTTTAATCCTTACTATTTCGAATAGCTTTATTCATATAACTATTAATAAAATTAATTGGTTATTTCTGATTTAAGCAATATGTAGATACCTATATATCTTAGCACTTTACATAAATATATATATATATATATATATATATATATATATATATATATATAGGTGGTCTCTCATGCCGGGTGCGTCTGATTATATTATGTTCAGAGGTGTGCTAGACGAAGGATTAATCATTAAACTATTTCTTGTTGATTTTTTTTAGTTGATTATTCCACCATTCCAGGGTAGAAACAGGAGGAATCCCCCGCTTACGAAATGATTTAAATGCGAATGATCTTACATACTTCAATAGTATTTGTATAAAATTCTCTGAGTAATTGTGGTAAAATTTCATTGAATAGGTTTGATAGTTCTGTTGAATATCTCGCGAAACAGTAGATAAATTTGTTAGGGCAGTATTTAGTTTTTAAAAATAATATCACATATTCTGGTAAATCCGCTCAGTTTCGGTAACATTAAATTATTCGCTCAAACTCCAGATTCAGAATTCTCCATCCATTTATCAGATGGTATATTGAGTTGGATGTGGATTCTCAACATCAGAGTGGACCTCAAAGAAGGCGCCCAGCTCCTGTATGTTACAAATTTTTAAGTTATTATTGATAAAATTGCTTTAAGTTTAATGTGTACCTATATTTCCAGTTTGGGGACCTCGCCCTCGTGAACATAATTGCTGTTATCATAATTTAGGTGACAGACTACGTTCAGAACCGTGATTTTGAAAACGCTTATAAATGGATATTTAATGTCAGTTGAATTAGAATACGCGTATAAAATTGTTATAAGAATATTATTACACAAAAAAATATTGAAATGCACTTATTTTTGGCAAAAGTGATGAAGGAATTACTATTTTTAAAACATTCTCTTTTTATGAAAAAAGCTTCTATAATAATAATATTTTGATTATATATAGATAAGACATCTAATCAGAGCATGCACTAGGATTTTTGAAAAATTCATATTATTTTCAGAGTTACGATCAATTGAAGTAATCATGAGTGTTTTTTTTTTTGTTAAAATTTTTTTACTCAGATATTATAAAATATGAATAAATCGACTTCTGTTACAAATCAATATGCGAACAGTGACCTCTAACGGACAATTTCAGAAACCGTCAGTTGAAGGGTTGCTGTTGCACCTTGAACATCGTGTGGAATTTATGTCCCTGTTTATTGTTGAAATGCTTAATATGGTAATTTCCGTAACTGTCTTTGTTGTAGATCTCTACGTGATTGTTCCTTAATGTTTCTAATTGTAACATTTAAATGTCATATTAAACTCTTTAACTCAAGATGTTTGACTGATGCTTGCCACACTTCTAAATTTTATATTTCAAAAATCTTAGTTCAACCCCAGTATAGAAGTCCTAGTTATATATATATATATATATATATATATATATATATATATATATATATATATATATATATATATATAGGAAAAAAATTATTATAGAAGCATTTTTCTTAAAGGCAGAATGTTTTAAAAACTTCATTATTTCTTCGTCTGTTCCCCAAAAGTTGCATTTAAATAATTTTTTTGCTGTAATAATATTTTTAAATCAATTATATATGTATATTTTAATTTAAGTGACAATAAATATCAAGGCAATTATTCATTTAAACGCATTTCCTGGTGCTCAAACGTAGGCAGTCGCCGCGGTCTGCACGTAAAATTCTGCCATTCTAGAGATGCTTTTTTTGCCTTCAAGTAAGATTCTCAAAAGCGGTTAAGCCGTATTTTTAAAAATACAGCTCAACCGCTTTTGAGAATCTTACTTGAAGGCCAAAAATACGTGTGGTGCATTTTCGAAGCATCTCTAGAATGGCAAGATTTTACGTGCAGACCGCTTAGAGCAGGGGTGTCCAACACGCGGGCCGCATGTGGCCCGCCAGTACGTAAGTTGCGGCCCGCCGACTATTTTTAAAAAAATTTTAAATTTCAGATTTTTTAAAGTGTTTTCATTTTGAAATTTATATATATATCTAAATGTATTTGTCTGTTTCCTGTTCTTGTTTTAAAATAAATTCTTTTTAATAATAGAAATGTCCTTTAGATTAAAGTAGATTTATATTTTATCAAACAGTTACATTTGATTTTACTAAAGTAAATTACTTTTTTAATAAATTTCGAATTGCATGATGCATATCCTTTACCATGGATGATACATGATTCTTCTCCTCCTATTCTGTTTGGAGTACCCAAAAAGCAAGAGGGAGTCAGAGATGTTTTTTAAAGTTTAAAAAAATATATTCAGGACGGTTAAGATAAAGGACAATGTATACTCAATTGCTTGCGAATGACAGCACTATCAAATTTTAACAGTGGCGCTCACAAGGGGGGTCCGGAACACCCAAAGCCCTTGATTTTTTTCGATTGATTATAATTCTAAATATATAGTATGTAAAATTTAATTAATTTCTTGCTATTAATGATTAATTTTATTAATTAATGCTAATTATTTATTCAAAAATTAGTTTTTTACTGTATTTTGTTCCCGAAAATCGACAAAATCAAAAGGAGCATGATACAAGAATGGTGAACTTTCGACCCCGGACCTCCCCCCCCTGAAAAATTCCTGTGTGCGCTACTGAATTTCAACAATGAGTAACGAAAGATCAATTCAATAGGAACACCGTAATTTTCAAGAAAATGGCAACTGTAATAAATCAAACATTATATTTGATCATTGCATTATTATATTATATAAACATTATTATATTACCTATGTCTGTATACATGAAAAATAATGAAAACAATAATAATAATTCATTCTGTTTTAAATTTTCACTCCAATAAATGTTTTTTTGTTTCCAAATCTGATATAAAGGTACATATTTTTATGTGCGGCCCGCAAGATTATAATTTTTTTCCGAAGTGGCCCGCAAGGTCATTTGGGTTGGACACCCCTGGCTTAGAGGGTTAAAAAAATTGATTTCAACTGGAGAAAGAGAAAAAAAACCATGCCTAACTGGAAAATATGAATTAATTGATGTAATTGAGAGATATGTTATTAAAGCAAACGGAAATCGAAGCATAGTAGATTTAGTCTTACGATGAAAAAATGACTGACCCGCATGTGTCAACGACAGTCCCATAATACAAAGACCGGGAAAAAAGAATTGGCCATAATTTCCCGGAAGGAGGGTGGGATTTAAAGGAATTTTTAAATTTTACATAAGGATCCCGAATAAACCGGAAGTTGCCTGTTGTTAAATGTTGGCAAATATGTATAAATTAAATCTCTCCGACAAATTGTAAGAATATGAGTAGTCGTTCCAAGTTGATAGATATTTCTTTTAATGTAAGCGATGTTTCTTATATCATATGTAAAATTTATAATACTAATCACAATAGAGAATATTTTCATAATTATTAAGTCTGGAAGGATGGGTTTATGCATGAAACCTTCAAATATGAAGGTTGTACTGGTGTTTAAAATTATCATTATGTAGAACTAAATAGTTTTTCTGTTATAGTTGAAGATGATTTTCCCTCTGACTGTTTCCAGTTCAATATTAAGAAAGGAATCAGATGTACCTTTATATACAAGGTAAAAAAAAGCGTTATATATCTATGGCTAAAATATCGATAGAGTGAAAAAAAATATTAAAAAGTTCACATATTCCTTTTAAATTTTGAAATACAGTCAAACCTCCATATTACGAACCTCTATATTGCAAATTTTTCTATGTAGCGAACTTTTTCCTTGAACCTAGAACATTTCACGATTTTATTCGTAAAATAACCTCCCAATAGCGAATTGCATTTTCTATATAACGAACTTGTTCTCTTGGGATAGAATTTTTTTTCTCCCTATTTTTTTTCAGTATTTCTGGACATTCCAAGATATTCTCTCTTTTAACACACTTTGTGGTGGTCATAAATCTTGAATTGGTTTTATTAGATGCCTAACTCGCCGAGAACAATAGAATTCTGGGCGTTTCATCAAAGAAGTGCAATCTGTAACCCCCATTGTCTTAATTACGAGACACACCTTCGATATTCCCTTTCACCCTCAGTGGAGTTGTCTCGTGTCACCGTGTCCTTGAACTAATCTCCGTTCATTTATAGTGTTGATCAGTCGTACTGGTAAGTTCGTTTCTTGTCGCTCGAAAATGACAAAACGTAAGTACTTGAGCATCAAAGAAAAAAATTAATTCTTCAGGAAGCGGACAAAGGAGTCAAGAAACTTTATCTCTTTGCAGTTTTTCTTTCTTTTCTTTTTTAAAAAGTATGATATTAAAAATAAATATATATTATAATTCACAAAAAGGTGTGAATAATTATTTTTTTAATACATAGTGCTTAAGGATTTTTAAATTTGTTTTATGTGGTTTGTAAAGTATATTAAAAGATGAACCTCTATATAACGAATTTTCCATATAACGAACTTTTTTCGGGATTTAGCGACTTCGTTATATGGAGGTTCGACTGTATTTAAAACTGTGAATTATTAACGAGAAAAAGAGGGGTCGATCTTAAAGCAGGGATAAAGCGCAAATAATCATGATGCACATCTTTCAATCAATTATTTACAATGGGGGAGGGGTTGAACCCGTGGCACGCAAAGACTTATTTAAACAGATGAAAATACATTCGAACCTCCATATAACGAACCTCTATATAGCGAACTTTTTACTGGAACCAAGAACATTTCACGATTTTCTTTGTAAAATAACCTCCCTATAGCGAAGTATATTTTCTATATAACGAACTTTTTTTTTTTGCAACTCATTTTTTTCTCCTCCCTATTTTTAAAATATTTCTGGACATTTCAAATTAATCTCTATTAACACATTTTATGGTGGTTATAAATCTTGAACTGGTTTTATTATAACTCGCCGTGAGAACAATAGAATTCTGGGTGCTTCATCCAAGTACAACCTTTGACCCCCCATTCTGCAGTTCACTAGAAACATCTTCGATATCCTCTTTCACCCTCAGTGGAGTTCTAATTATAGAATGATATATATTTAAAATTACTTGTATGCTTTAAATTATAAAAAATGTTTTTATAATTCATTAATTTTAATATAAAATAATTCTCTTAATGTTGAAAATACAGTACTTTCTTCGACATTCTTTTTTCTTGTTTTCTTTTCAGTTTTTTTTAATGGATAAGATATATAAAATAAATAGATATTAATTTACAAAAAGGGTGAATAATTACTTTTTTTAGTATATAATGTGTATGAATTTAAAATTTGTTTTCTGTGGGTTATAAAATATATTGAAAGATAATAATATAACTATATAACGAATTTTCCATATAATGAACATTTTCCCGGGATTTAGCGACTTCGTTATATAGAGGTCCTACTGTATATTAAAAATAATAATTTTTTTGCTTACAATTTTATTAAATTGCGGTTGTCCCAGACAAAAAAAAATATTTTAAACACAATTGAATTACAATGGAAAGTTATCATGTGAAGAATATGCCTCCATTATTGTGCGCGATGGCTTTCAAAAGAAAGCGCACTCATGCTTGAAATCGCGAGATTTTTTGAAATTTGAGGTAGCGCGTTTTAAAATACTGGAAGAAAACAATGAACTGCCGAGTGAGTGGTTGCTACTCAAGATTGTAGACTGGCTATGGGATTAAACTTTTCTTGACGACATTATTGGACATTTAAATAATTTAAATTTATGATTACTGAGAAAAGATTGTATTTTCCCCACCTTAGTTGGTTAGGTATTTTTTGTAAACAAACTTATGCATCTTTTGTCTCTATTTTGAAGAATATAGATTAACACGTTTCACAGTAATGCAGTAACTACCTCCGAACTAAAATAGATTTAAAAATTTAATGTTCATTTTGAAGGATTCACTCACAGTGCTAGGTAGAATGATTTTCAAGATGATAAAAAAAATGCTGATCTTTTTATAAGTCTTTTTTTCAATTTCTCTTCAAGACGTTATACAGTGGTACAAACAATTGAGGATACACCTTACTTTTACTTGATAAATCCAACTTTCAATCGAAATAACACATTAACTAGAAGTGCAAACGTGTTTTTATTTTCACACGTAACAAAAGGGTTAATTTATAGTAAAAATAACGAAAATCAACAAAAAAATACCTAAAATTAAAAATTTCACAAGTATTTGAAATAAACATAGGCAGATCTTTACCTCAAAAAATTGAAGATACACCAATGAAATTTGTGTAACATATCATATACAAAGACAGTGTCAATATCTGGTTGCATGTCCTTTGGCTTTTATAATGTCCTCCAAACGTCTTGGTACCGATTCGACCAATTTTTGGTGGTATCTGGTGATATTTTATCCCATTCTTCTTGTAACACTTGCTTTAAATGGGCTTTGTTCCTAATTTGGTGTTTTTGGACCGCTATTTCGAGCGTGGCCCACAAATTTTCTATGACATTGATGTCAGGGGACTGTGGGGGGCTGTGCGATTGCTGTTTACAATGAAAAAGACATCAAATTTTGACATTACGTGCCGTATGTTTGGAGTCGTTGTCTTGTTGGAAAATAAAATTTCCATCTAAACCCAATTTTTTTGCACTTTCTTTAAGATTGTTGTTGTGTATATCTATATAAAGCTTATGATCCATTATGCCATCTATAAAAACTAAATTTCCTACCCCATTTGAAGCCATACAACCCCAAACCATGACGGAGCCCCCCATGTTTAACTGTAGGACGTAAATTTTTTGGATCCAAAACGGTGTTCGGCTTTCTCCAAACGATGCGACGGCCATCACTTCCAAAAATGTTGAATTTACTTTCGTCACTAAATATAACTTTCTTCCAAAAGTTATCTGTCTTCAATTGATGAGTTTTTGTAAACTCCAAACGCTTTTTCTGTTTTTGTAAGCTTATGAAAGGTTCCTTTCTAGCTACTCGACTGCTATATCCAGCATGTCTAATCACATTTCTCACAGTTTCAGCACTTACACTTCTGCCCATTATTCGAGAAGTTTCTGCAGCTAGTTTGACTACACTTAGTTTAGGATCAATCTTGATATCTTTCAAAACTTTCCTTTTGGCTACATCACTCAGAATACTTTTCCTTCCTCTTCCGCTTTTATTTTCAATTAATCCATCGCTTTTAAATCTTCCAATGATTTTCTGGACACACGAGTGGCTTCTACCGACAATTTTAGCTATTTCACGATAAGATATTCCTTTCTTAAGTAACCTTAATATAAATTTTCTTACATCAATACTGGTCTCTCTCCGAGGACCCATTTTCCATTTAAAATTGCGACTTTAAATTCACATAAGAAACTTCAAAAGACAAAAGTAGCAGTCGAAAAAGTTTAAGATAAAATTGGTCAAACTTAGACTATTGTAGTAGCAAGCAGAGAAAAAAAATCTAGTGGTAGTTAAACAAACATTTCATTGGTGTATCCTCAATTTTTTGAGCTAAAGATGTGCCTATGTTTATTTAAAATACTTGTGAAATTTTTAATTTTAGATATTTTTTTATTGATTTTTGTTATTTTTACTGTAAATTAACCCTTTTGTTACGTGTGAAAATAGAAACACGTTTGCACTTCTAGTTAATGTGTTATTTCTATTGAAAGTTGGATTTATCAAGTAAAAGTAAGGTGTATCCTCAATTGTTTGTCCCACTGTATGTTACCCTCTTGAAATCCAAATCGGAGTTATTAACATACAGCACCATACTAGACTAAAAAGCAAATATAAGGAACTTATTTAAACTCAAGTGATCTAAATTATATTGAATTTGAAAATTTGAACCAACATTCAATTTTCCAAATTGACACGATTTAGCTGTCAGATATTATTGTAGTTTTGGATCAACATATGCTTGTATGTGAATAAATGTTTTCTATCACGAACCGAATAAAATCGTAATATCGATACAAAATTAACTGATATTCACCTAAAACAGCCTAATTTTTATTAGCATCTCTAAGATCTAATCCTGATATTGATGACTGTAAAAAACTACAAATTGAATAGCCAAATTAAGCATGTACTGACTGTTTAGTAATAAATTAGAATTAAATGTTTTAAGTTACTCATTTTTATTTAATGCCTAAAATTTATTAAAAATAAAGCAAAAAATTTATTAGCAATAAAATCTAAGTATTTATTATATATTATTTTTTAAATTTTCAGTATTTAGACTTGCATAAAAAAATATGCTGTTTGCGCAAAAATCCCTTATGTCAATAAGTAACATTTTTTCACCTTTTTATATCGTTTATGTTTGTTGGAACAGTTGGAAGTGGCACGTATATCGATTTATATGATCAGATAGCGGCACTCTCACCAAAAAAAGTTGGCCACCCCTGATTTACATGATAGATTTGGCTACTAGTCAATGAGTGTTTGAAACAGCTCGGGCAAATATGGCATTTGTGCCGATTAAAACAAATCACAAATGCTAATGGAAACCTCATCCAAACAATTAGGTTTGCAAAATGTTATGACGTCTGTCGTAACTGGAGGGAATTTTCCATTACCCACATGTGGTTCTTTTTTGCCACGTAGAGAAAGAGGCTTGGTCCATAAGATTTTTTATGGGAAATTTTTGTGTATTTGTAAAGAATATCAAAGGAACATTTCTCGAATTCTATCAAAATGCTTTAATTCTAATTAAAACTGAATTTTATTCGGATAGATTTTAGAAGATTTCCGAAAACATGTATATTTCTTTAGAAAATAAATCCACGCTTTGTCTCATATTGTTTAACCGTCCTACCTCTAGCACATTACACATCCTTCCTTTTTTATCCGTTTTACCCTAGAATAGTAGTTAAGTTATTTTAGTCTATTTGTGTTGTGCACCTAATTTTCGGTCTCACACATCGAAGTCGAAATAAAAATCTCCCAACATACTATATATAAAGGATCATCTACCTTTCTAATTGATAAATCCAATTATTGTCATCAGATGTCGTTTCCAACATGTCATGATTTTGCATACGGGCAAAATGGAATATTGTTTTTTTTTTTTGCATGATTTCCCTATGTTTCAAAATGCATAACTTACAGATATAGGATATAATTCAAATTATTTGTTTCATTATTATAATTTAGATTTTTCCTCCCATTCCACTTCAGCGAATTGGGGTTAGTGTCGCTGATTGCTGTGCCGTAGGGCCTCAGTTCGAATCGCGAAGGTATGGATGTATGAAAATGAAGAATGCCTGTGCGGCATGGGAACACTCTAAATATTCGTCAAGCCGCAGGTTCTCTCGAGAGGTTAGTGGAAGAGAAAAAGAGGTGAGAGGCCCCTGACCAACCCCAGGGTGTTCTCCCTCAAAAATTGGGATGGAACCAAGCCATATCGCACTGTCACCTGTATGGTGCTCAAAGCTGCGAGTAGCAACAGTCGTCACTTAGCCCTTTGCCACCATGAATTCGTGGGCTTTGGCACGAAAATAGCACCTCTAGCACCGTCGATCAGATGGCAGTTGTAACCACAGATTTTTCTGTCAAGACATTTTAGTTATAAATGTCTTGTTTACAAGAAAGAGAGACGAAATTAATGATAATAATAATAATATAATGGATGACTTACCTTCCACCATATCTTCAATATCTCTTCGGTCTTCAAAATAGTTGGGGTCTATCAATGGCATATCGAAGGGATTGGGGCACTTTAGTTTAACAGTACCGCGACTTCTAGGTTGTGTCGGTTGACTCAGGCAGACCATCATAGGACAGTCTTCGTAAGGCCCGAATACTTGTTGGTATACCTAATGTGGAAACACAGTGTTTTGAGATTCGAAAGGATGACAGCAGGCGAAACAGTGTGCTCATTTTTCCAGGATTATAACTGTTTAAAATTTAACAGGATTTACGAAATTTTTGAATTAAAAAAGGGGATTTTTAATATAATTAATATAAGAATTCTATTGTTATATATATAATGCAAAAAAAAAGTATGGTTATAGATTTCTATGTCACTAAATTCTGATTTAATTAAAAAAGTATTGCTATTCTGAAAATATTTACGTATTATTACATAATTTCTAGGCAACTTAGCTGCATAAACAGTAATGGCATTTTTCATAATTCTTTAATTATTAATTTTTGATGTCCGAAAGTAATATTGCATTTAATTTTAATGTTTAATGTTTGGCCATTTTGAATTTTAGTTCATCAACTCCCTCCTGAGAGGTAAACGATATTGAAAAACGTTCTTTTTTAAAATTAAATTTTCAGTGTTTCTAGTAATTTGATGCTTTACTAAAGACTTGTCGAAAGACTATAAGGTGTTTCAGGGCAACCTTGTCCAAACCAAAGTTAGATTGATTGATTGATTGATTGAATATTAACGTCACACTGTTCAGCTACACGAGGGCTTTTGGCGACGGACCACGTAAATTTGAACCATGGTCAAGTGACATGGACGACACCTGAGCTGGCACTCCTTCTCCTAACTATATATTTGGTACTAATGGTCGAATTCAAATGAAGAGTTTGGTAACACACACAAGTCCTTCAACTCATTCAATACTTAATTTTATAAGATATTCCCACTGTATACGGGGAAGCTTTTTTTTTTGTTTGGAATCGAGTTGAATCCATTAACCCTCTCGCTGCGTAGGTCTTTTTTTTTTTTTTTTTTTTTTATCAAAATGGGTTCAAAAATTGCCTGCTTTATTGCATTTTTCAAACCTAAGTATTAAATCTACATTTTAAATTAAAAAATACATAAAAAAATTGAGAAAGAGTTTTTTTTTAAATATAGTATTAGACCATAAAAACATGAACATAAAACATTAATGAAAACACAAACGGAAACAGTGCGGGTTGTCCAGCTAAATAGTGGGGGAAAATGCATCCCCGCGGATTGATTGATTGAATATTAACGTCGCACTGTTCAGCTACACGAGGGCTTTTGGCGACGGACCCCGTAATTTTGAACCATGGTCAAATAAGGTGGATGACACCTGAGCTGGCACCCCCCTTTCCTAACTACCACACCACACCAACGGGAGGACGTTTCAGCTCTCGACCCAAAGTCTTAGTAGATTATTTCTTAAAATAATATTTAAAATAGATGAACATGTTATAGGTACTTTTTAAAGAAAGGCAATTAAAAAAATATATCGTACTTTTTTTACTAAGTTTCTTTAATATAATATTAATGTAATTTAATCATTGATAACAGTAATTTTTGTACTGCAGTTGTCGCTAAGTCTTGTATTGTATTTAGTGACTATGATATATATGCTTGTATTATTTTACACAAACTGTCGCAGTCTAGCTCTATTGAAGCTTATCTGCGTTAATTTGTTTCTGTATTTTGTCTTTATTGCACATACGGTGAAAAATATTGTTAACTTAAATACGTTGTTTAGAAAGGCATTAAAATGCTTATAACCAAATTTGCTACCTGAAATTTGGAAGCTGTTTTTGCTTAAATTTAGATTTTAACGTCAAATCTGTTTATTTGTCGTAAGTTGTTCCTTCTTCGTTGGTAAGCCTTTTAATTTAAACATTCGTGCTTAGTTTTATCCTCTGAAAAACATTTTATAGGTTTCTTTTTTTTTTTTGAAAATGTTCTCATGGGCAAGTTTTTTTTGACAAATTGAAAAGGGGTGTTTTATTGTAAAATTTTCAGCACTGCCATCGAAGTCCAATTCATTCAATTCCGTTCCACTTAGCTTTGCAAATATTCCACTAATGAGTATAAAATTATTTTGCGAAACCCAAGATCATAAACAACACAGTATTCATGTTGTAAATATAAAGAAAAAAATCTTTTATAGTAATCTTTTATTATATTATAATAAAAGTTTCAGGAAATTACTAAAAAGAGAAGCTGTCTGGAGTCGAATTCATTTTCCTTCGCGGGATGTTAGACCCGCGCTGGGAAATAAGGCTTGAGACACTTGTGGTGATTCAAACTCCATAGAGAACATGAATCTATTTTGCAACAAATTTATTGATTTTATTTTGACTCGTGGAGCCTCTGCTTACTCTTCGTGGAACCTCAGAGCTCAATGAAAGACCAGTTTGAAGACCACTACTATAAATCATCAAATAAAATTATAAATTTTTTAGCAACTAAAGAGTAATTGGGACACATTTATCATCTTTACTACTGTCCAGACTTAGGATTAAAGAATTGCCTTTTGTTTGGATCTCTGAAAAAAACTTTTAGAAGAGAAAGATTGTTATTGAATGAATACTCTATGTGAAACTCAATTTGTACTTTAAGGCGGTGTTCCGCAACCCCCAGTCCGCGGACCGGTACCGGTCCGCGGAGCAAATACTACCGGTCCGCACAAGAACATTAAATTATTTCTCTTTCATTTATTGTGGTAGTTTTTTCTTAGGTTTGGGCTATTTTTTATGAAAATCACTTAATATTCCTTGTTAAATCACTTTATATTCATTTTTTAGTGTAGCTATATTTTATTCAAAAATCACGATTAAATACAATTAAATTAAAATTATTAAATCAAAACAGTCTAAAATATAAACAAACAACATCCTCTCCCTCAGTGGGCCGTGGTAAAATTAACAAACGTTGACCGGTCCGCGGCGATAAAAAGGTTGTGGAACACTGCTTTAAGGTGGTCGAAAATACTTCTCCTTTTCAATCGCTATACTCTAAACAAGCTGCTTTAACCGTAATAAAGTTTTTTTAAAAAATCAAATCAATTGTTTTTTTGCTTGGAGTTTTGAAAAATTGAGACACAACTAATTATTTTTGCTTAAAATTTTTTTAAAAATTATTTATGTTACTAATGTAACAATATTGTTCAAAATGTAAAGCTCGGGATACAAAAAGACCAAGAGTAAATTCCAAATATTTCTTACTCGAAGAACAACATATTTTTTCTTGGTAAAATTAGCAATTCCTTTCACTTTACTTTTTCATCTTTATTAAACTAAACTTAAGAAATAGCAAACATATTTAACTACTAGAATATTTCAACATAGTTTATGAAATTATGTAAGGTCTTTATTCAAATAAATTACTTTAAAGTAAGATTTTTCCAACAAATTGTTTAGCGATCTCGAATGAATAGTCGTCCTAATGATGCATTCTTTTGCTTCAGCACCACACACTTTTCGAAATGCTTCTGTCTTAAGCTTGATATAGCATTCTATTTTTTGGGTGTGATGGGAAAGCTTTGGAGATCTGTGTCTGTGGTATTTATTATACCATAACTTTGAAGGATTGAAATTTGATTCAAAAGCAATGTTCACAGTCATTTATCAAAATCAAGGCTTATGAAAATCTCGAAAATCACTTGTGTAAATTAAAACCGAACATACGGGGGTTCAAAATGTAAAGCGGGGGTGGGCAGATTTTTCCAGAGTACGGGCTACTTCTGATGTTTTTAAGGTGTTGCGATCCAAGCAGTGGCGTAGGTGTGGCCATTCAGTTTTAAATGTGAATGTTTTCTATCCTTAACGCTTGTTTTAGACATTGTACCCCTCTTTTACAATATGACGGATTACTATTTTTCCTACAAAAACACAAATAGCACAAAATTCTCAAGTTGAATGCTTGAACAACTAAAATAGACTTCTAGAGCGTGGACGTATTCCTGCAGAGAACATATGTGAGCCGACGAATCTGAAACCGACGTATGTACTTAATCTAATCGCTGCCTAGTCCCGCGCCATCGCGAGACATGACATCGACTCGAGAAGCCAATCCCGTGGAAGCGTGTGGGCTGGAAATGTGGAATCAATAGCCAATTCCGTGCTATCACGGAAAGAGCTGATGATCGACGTTTATTCTCCTCATCGATTGGCGTGTCGAGATAAATTCATTTATACTGCTCGCACCGTAGTGTGATCGTATTTCTTTTTTTTACAACGGCAGTGAACATGTTAAGCGTCATCGTGCGCTTCCAAAGAAAGTATATGTTTCGATACATTTATGGAATCATTTTCTAAAGTAAACACAGTCGGATCGATTGCGAAAAAATGATTCTCCAGTCTAGCTGGTTTCAGTGTTCCAAAAATATGTTTCTTTCAATATGCGCATCTTAGCTCTTATTAAAGTCGGTCACCCCAAAATGTTTTGGCTGTCCACCGGTCAATCGCGATCGACTTAATGCCCATCCCTGATGTAAGGTAATAAGCCCATTTAGTAAACGTTTATTTAGGAAATTAAAAAAAAGGTACACTGTATGAGGGTACAGGTACGTATTACTTCTCCACCATACTTATTGATGCAGGCATACCAAACCATCGACAGCAGCATCATAGAAATCAGCGTCAAGGTTCTGCACGCTGTGTGCACTGCCAATGGAGATAGTGAGTTTTTGTGCAATTTTTATCAGAGTAGTGCGACGATCACCTTGAATCAAAGCTTCGTCAACGCAAACATTATTATTTGCAGTAGATATGCTTCTTCATCCGGCTCTTTTATCCTTTCGGACATCTGTTCTGCCTTTATCAAATTTCGTGCACCAAAACCACACCCGTTTTCGTGACGTAACGCTTGTATCGTACACTTTTAACAATTGCTGGTGAACTTCAACAGGAGAATTTGGCTTTTAAGCGCAAAAACCGTATCATATTTCTTATTTCTATCGCGAGCTATGTTTCCCTCTACGCAACCTTCTTCTAAGTGAGATTTAATCATGCTATTGAAGAACCAGCTATATTCACAGGCAGCTGTGATCATTTTCATTATCTTCAGAGGGATTTCTATTCATTCGCATAATTTGCGCACCCGTCATAGCTCATGTTACCATACTTTAAGAGACACCCACGCATTTTTGCATTACTTGTCTTTGTTTCTTTTCTTCCTTTTTTTTGAAATTCGAGATTACTTCAGCATTTTGAGCTACGAATTTAAGAGAAAAAGCTGTGGAATATGACATCGCTACCATTCGATAGCGTCTTAACATCTAGAATTTTATAGAAAATTATATGTTGGGTACAGGAAAAAACAATCGACCTCATTTCTTTTCACAGAGCGTCACAATAAAAGCGTAAAAGTAAGATGAAAAGCAATGCACCACAACAAATCATTAATAAAAATTCAAGATACGTTAATACCGCTAGCTAATTTCGTCGAATTAACATGCGTCGTCAATAACCGTGATGTACATTCCGAAATGGAATCCATTCTCGCAAAGATTCGAACACAGTAATAATAAGATGACAGTAATTCGCGATTTTTTTCTTTTTATTGTTCGGCAAAACAGGCCGACGGTGTAATACGGAAGTATCGAATTTAGAAAACTAATTTGGATTATATATATATATATATATATATATATATATATATATATATATATATATATATATATATATATATATATATATATTACGAATTTTGCATAAAATAGTGTAAATATTTTGATTAATGCATTTATGAGTAATACATTTGAATTACTCTATGTTATATTGAATTTATATTAAAGTTGTAATATTCGCAAGCAACGCCGTTCCTTACGTTATAATGGAGATTCAATGGGAATTTGACGAAATCTTGGCGATAGAACCAAGTTGGCATCCTTTTTGGCGACCAAGTTAGCGGCAACCATTTTGGTGACTTGGAGACCATTTTTGGCGAGTTCGGGACCCTATGGATTCTTCTAGAAATAAGTGGAATCCACTAATTTCAAGACTGATGACGCAAGCCAATATTTATCGAACTATCCGTGATGCCTATGAATAGAGAGATTCTTCCCGAAAGTCAGCTAGTCTTGTTTCAACCAGCGATTAGTTAGTCTGGTTTTGACTAGAGATTAATAGAATTGCCTTGAACGTGATTGCCGATTAGCTCGGCTGTTGAATACGACGAGCGGTGCTTGTGAATATGTGAATAATCCTTTACATACGTGTATTTTAGACACTGTTAGTTGTGTCTGAGTGATGTTGAAGGTATGAAAACTTTCTGATATTTACTCTACGAATTTTGCTGCTGAATCTTGTATTTCAAAGATTGGTTTTCTCGACAATAAATTCTCATCGTTCTTAAAGAACTGTCTTGTTCTTTGCGACTAATCTGCATAAAATATTCAAACCCCGATCAACGTAACAATATATATATATATATATATATATATATATATATATATATATATATATATATATATATATATATATATATATATATATATATTATATATATGTGTGTGTGTGTGTAATAATTCCCTTTAAAGTATCCGACTACGTTCGGAATCGTGACTTTAAAAAGGCGCATAAATGGATAATTTTCATGATATTTAGTGTCACTTAGATTAGAATACACGTATAAAATTGTTTTGGGGACCTTTTGATAAAAAAAGTTATTTAAATACAATATTTCGGCAAAAAATGAACATAGAATGACCCATTTTCATAATGTTCTCCTTTTGTGAAAAATGCTTCTATTATAATTATATTTTGCCTGTATATAGCTCAGACCTCTGTTCAGAGGCTTAACTATGAATTTTGAAAAATTCACATTATTTTCAGAGTTACAACCATTTGAAATAATTATCGGTGTTTTTCTTAAGATTTCTCCTCTCTGTTGTCGTAAAACATGGATATAAACCCACTTATAAGTTATATATTTCAAAAATTCTAGTTGAGCCTCTGTACAGAGGTCTGAGCTATATACAGGCAAAATATTATAATTTTGTAGAAGCATTTTTCACAAAAGGAGAACATTTTGAAAATGGGTCATTCTATGTTCATATTTTGTCAAAATATTGTACTTAAATAATTTTTTAGTTTAATACCATTTTTAAAACAATTTTATATACATTTTCTAATCTAAGTGACACTAAATATCATTAATATTATCCATTTATACGCTTTTGCAAAATCACGGTTCCGAACGTAGTCGGATATCTTAATATCATTTTTAGTAACTTTTAATTCATTCGTTAACTTCTTTTAGAAAAAACCACGTGACCTTCACCGTCTAGTATGAAAAGCGAGAGTTCTTTGTCTTTCTCTTTTGTCTTCACCATGTAATAGTCGCCTCTTGCTTTCGCTATGTCACTTGTGTCTGTTTGCGAGTTCGTACCTACTAATTGTGTAATAGAAATGGAGTTGTCCTTTTACGTTTATATGTATGTGAATAAAAGTTGAACGTTAATTAAAAAGATTTTTCTTGAAACAATATATCATCCATACAAGTAAAACCACCACCGGCTAACGTTACTCATATACACACACACTTACCTCTGGTTTAAAGCCCACTTGAAATTTAGGAATTTCTTTCGGGATCTCAGCGAAGAAAAGTTGGTAGTTGGGGAAATCAACGTTCGGAATGGTAGTCTTGCCTTTCAAGCTAGCCATGTTTGATATAAACTCCAGTGACGATAGAGGACCTGAGAAGAATATTCTTCTTTTACATATAATTTTGATAAAAAGAGAAAGACTTTTTAATTATCAATAAAAACTTTTTAACTGTCTAATCAATATATTGCTCTCAATTTCGAAGAAAACTGAAGGACACTGCTTTTATTATTTGCGATGTTTATTGTACTGCCAAAAAGTCTTATTTGTACTTATGAATTAACTCGCCGATTGAAAAACTGCAGAAAATTTTGAAGAACATGTGCATGGGGGGGGGAGCTTTTTTAAGATTGTGCCAAGATTTTAAAGAGATTGCCCAGTGAGTGAGTGAATATTAACGTCGCGCTATTCAGCTACTCGAAGACTTTTGGCGACGCACCTTGTATTTTTGATTCATGGTCTCGTGATGAGGACGACACCTGAGCTGGCACCCTTCTCTCCACGTTTGAGCCTCGACATATTTAACGGGCATCTGCCCCTCTGCACAGCGTGTCTTCAGCGGTACTAGGCTCAAACTCATGATACGCCGTCTACGAATCCGTTACCTTCACTAGGCTACTGCGGCCACATGATGAAATTCGAACAAAATTTAGAAAAACAATTGATTCTTTAATTAGAAATTAAATTATTGGAATTTTTAATAATTAATTAGAAATTTTATTAGAATTTATTCTGAAATTAATTGTGTGTATAAAGTTCACTTACTAATCTAGTAAATAATTCAGTTTACTTCAAATCTTCTAGAACAGTGGCTCCCAAACTTTTTTAGCCCATGGATCCACTTTTTATAATCAAAAGCTGCCCACGAATCGTCGCAGTCAAAACTTGCCCATGGACCCCTTTTATAGTCAAAACTTGTCCACGGACCCCCTTTTTACAGTCAAAACTTTCCCAAGTGAAAAAGTTACATAAATGCTTAGTATAAAAATTACAAATTAAAAAAAAATGTTGAAGAATCATTTATTAAAATTATAATTTTTGTTTAAAATAAAATAAAAAAATTAATGACTTGGATGCACTTGATGAGTTGTTGTAAGCGTATTTATGTCCGTCTCAATGTTAGTGAGTAGCAACCATAAATTCTCCCGAGCACTAGTTTTTAGTCGGATTCTATTTTGTGTGATGAAGTTTTTTACGGCACTGAATCCACATTCTACCAAATTGAAATACAGGAAAATAGTCAACAACTTCTGTACAATAACCCAAAATGTATGGTATGAAATTGGGTTCTGTTTTTGTAACCAGAATTTGTGGTATCCTTGTTCAAACATTGGTATAAGCCCCTCATTTGTGGATATTTCAATAAGATGCTCCTGTATTAGTATGGATTCATCTGGGTTTGGGATATGAGTTAGTCCACGTGCAAAAGGACTCAACACTCAATCGGGAATGTCCAAGTGAATTATTGTTATTTATTTAAATTTCCATAAAAATAAAAATGGATCAAGATTTTTTTTTTGAATTAAATTTTGCGCGGACCCCCTGACATTGTTCAGGGACCCAAAATAAATTTTAATTTCCCACGGACCCCCTGACATTGTTCAGGGACTCAAAATCAATTTAAATTTTCCACGGACCCTCCTGACATTGTTCAGGGACCCCAAAATCAATTAAAATTTTTCACGGACCCCCTGACATTGTTCAGGGATCCAAAATCAATTTTAATTTTCCACAGACCCCCTGACATTGCTCAGGGACCCCAAAATCAATTTTAATTTTCCACGGCCCCCCTGAATAATATTGTGGACCCCGGGGGGCCATAGGGACGACTTTGGGAACCACTGATCTAGAATATAATACTTTTATCAGGTTAATAAAAATTACTAATTTTTTTCCTTTTTTTTTGATGGCTATACTATTTTATCTCAGGTTGTAAAAAATATTTATTTGAATGAAAGAGGTTGCCAGAAGAGGTTGAAGAACGCTGCTTCAAGCGGACATTACTTCTGCCCAATCAGGCGAAAGAAGCAGATAACAAACTCTAGCTCTTTTACTTTTCCAATAGTCTTTCTTTGACAAAAAACTGAATTAATTGGCCATGAAGTATCGATGGAAATTCCTCAAAACTAATATTACTTTCAGAAATTCAACAAAGCGAGAGTCAAAGAGGCCTTAAGAATGAAACATACCCGTTCTGTTAGCGATATATTCCTTGATGTTTAAAGGATTTAGTAATTTTTCTTGAACTTTCGGAATGTCTTTACTTAGCGTATAGGGTAAGACGGCCGCAGCATGATCATGAAAGTTTTTTCCCACTGGTAAGTCTGCAACAACCGGGATCTGAAAAAAAAGTACCAACAAGATGAAATTAATTTACCTTTGTCGTTAGTTGACTGAATTTAAAGGAAAACTTAAAGTAACTTATTGATTAATTACAATAACTGTTTAAGTTTTTGCATAATTAAACAGTTAATTTCAGTACAATAACTGATTAAATTTGTGAAGAGAGACAATGTTCTTTTAAATTCTCCTCAACAGCCTGCGAGTTGATGTCTATATGAGAGTAATGTAAGGTCCAGGATCTATATCTGATCCTGGATTTTCAAACGAGAAAAACTTTGAAATGGGTTCTATTCGGGTTTCTACTAATCCCCTCTTGGGGAAAATACTTTTTTGACTGTGATATTTGTTTAAAAACCGCTTTCTGTCAAGATGACTTGGTTTTACGCAAATGCAACTTCTGTTTAAGTACCAGTCGTTGAGTAGACGAGGTAATGGTTAAGAGTGGATCGTAAGCGGAAATCCTAGTGTTAGCATCTGGTGGTCATACGTCGTAAGATTAAATATGGAAGAAGGGCCTACGGAATACTGGAAGACGTCCACTTTAACGGCTGAACTAGCTATCAAGCTGAAAGCCGGATCGTACAAGAAATTAAGTCATTTGCATGTGACAATTGCCAGTGCATTTGCCTTGCATGTATTTGATATATAACTTTAGATAAAAAGTTTTATTACTCCTCAGGTTTCGTTATTAAAGGGCATTTCCATAGTGTTAAAAGTTTGTGATGGGGCTTTATAGAAATTAATTCTCTTGGGATTTCTTTGGTGCCAGAATGGCAATTCTTTCCAACCAACCCAAGAAGAGAGCGTGGTTATGCAGATTAGGAATAAAAAATTGGAACGTTAGTTTTCGCGAGTAGCGCTAAGTAAGCTAAGGGAAGTGAGTTAAAGTTATAGGGAAGAGAGTTAGTGTATGCTAGGAGTTCTGTGAGCCGGTCTAACAGTGCCAGTGCAGATAAGCAAAAGTAGGTCCGAAACCAGAAGAGCCTTAGCCAGAGCAAGACACATTGAAGGATAAATGAATGATTTACGGACCGTAGTTGTTCGCTAAGGAAATAGTGGTAAGCTTGTTTGTTTAAGCTTTAAGAATTGAGCGGATATTATTAAGTTAGGAAATTATCTATAAAGATAGATTCAGTAGTTAATTGTGCTCTTTATCAGTATTACGGTTTGCGTCATTTCATTCTTGATCATAAGCCTCCTATTCTAGTGTTGTTGTGTTATATATAAATTAAGATCATAATAAACTGATTTTATTATGACAGAGTTTAGTGGTTCATCTTTTATTCCCTCAGACGTAGGTCACGTGGATGATGGAGAGAGAGTATCCCCAACGGTGGGGATATCACAAGTTGAATATAAAATTGCTGATTCTAATACAATGTCTGTTTCTTCCTCGGACCCTCTCACACCCGAAACCTCCAAGTCACGTTAACTTTGTTCACAAATAGAAGTAAATTCAAATGTAGTGAGCAATTTCCCTGCAAATTTCGGTACTTACGTACTATCACAAACATATTGGCGACCTTGGCAGTGCTTATGTACTATCCAACCATATTGGCGACATTGGATAAAACCACTTGAATTCAAAAAACTGAACACGCTGCCGGAATATGGAGCGTGTACTCGAAAAATATATTGTGAAAAATAACAAGTAATTATAAATAAATACTAATCAATAAAAGCAAAAATAACTACTTTTTATTATTTAATTTTATGTTATTACTATTAGTTTTATATTATTTTATTATGTATAATAATAATATAATAATAATACAATAGTAATAATTGTAATATAATTATTTTGTTAATAATTTTATTATTAAATTGTATTATTTAAGAATTCGGTAAATCTCAGATTTGTATTTTAGTATTTGAGCTTGCCACATCAACGAATGGTTAGGATTAGAATGGCGGCATGTGTAAAAATAGAAAACGAAACACTTGGTTGCCAGTTCAGTGCCTACGGCACGTGGGAAATCGGGGTTGCCAATTTAATGAGTTATCTTGAAAGTTGGCATGGTTGCGATAGTACGTAAGCACCCAAATTTCTTTATACATATAAATTTTCAGCGGAGATTTGTAAAATTCAATTAATACCACAGAATTAAACATTTCTTTCGCAGAGTGATCTGATAACTTGACGATAAGTTCAAGCTGCAGTTCCTTAGATGCTGTGCCAATATCAGCAGTAATGGAGTAAGAATCCTTTAAATCATCATTCCAGATCGGCCGTCAAATAATCCCTTAGGGATTATTTCAAGAGGGAAATTCTTCACCCGCGCAAAGAGAGCTAGCTTCTGATCTGCGCGGCAGATCAGAACTCTGTTAGACATGTTAAGTGATGCTCCGTTTCTGTGATGTCGCTTGCATATGTTTTAATTATTTGATAAAATTAATAAATCTATTTTGCCACAATCAATGCGTGATGACTCCAAGGATAAAAACTTTACTAATGGGATATGAGAGCAAACTGAATTTAGGGTCTAAGTCCTGAAACCTTGTCGTACTCTAAAAAAACACGAGATGGACCTCATAATTTTGAGCATAGCCAGCGAGAAGAGCGACATCTGAGCTGGCGTCTTAATCTTCAAACTTCCACGATTTTGTGCCTGGACAGATTTAACGCATATTAGCCCCCTCCTACCCCCGGTGAGTAGGAAAACGATGGAAACATCAGGAGCCACTTGGCTACTGGCCGCATGATAAATATCATTGAAAAGGAACTGTTTAAAGTAAATATTTCATTTTGCAAAATATTGCTTTGTTCAATCTGATCTGAATTTAAGAACACAGATGTCGACAGTACGGTACTGAATATTTGTGTGTGAATGGTATTATTCAGTCTCCTACGAGAGGATTATTACCTAAGTGCTTCACGAGTCAAAAATATTTTCAAACGAAGCAACGAAACATCTTACCTACAAGAGTATCTAACTAAAATGCATGCTGACAAAAAGGACAAAGTTTATCCTGTTTTCAAATACCAAAAAAAAAAAAAAAAAAAAAAATTAAACCGGTATTGATAAGCCCTTTATCACTAAATGCTGTTGTTTGCGTTAAAAATATTATCAGCTTAACGAGGAAACTTTTATAATAAAAGATGTGTGGAGATGTTAATAACATATTATTATTATTATTGTCTTATAAAGAGAGCTATAGTTTCAAAAAGTTTCAAAAGTTCACTTTACAACACTTAATTAATATCAATCAGGAACAATTGATTTGAAGTATAATAAATAACAAAAATTATACACGCAAACCCACGGAATCAAACAAATTTCACAGAAGGTATCTGATGAATACGGTTGGTCACAATCGATTACATGAGGATTATACGGGGATTAATTTTACATACTGTTCGTTCTAATGCCACCCGATGTATGATGTTAAATAGGGTAACACGAAATTCATCGGGGCAAGGGCCTTGCGGCTGTCTTCATCAAAGGAAATTTCCTGTTAGAAAACTAGTAATGTTTCAACGGTCACGTAGTTTCACGTGGGAAAGTATTCGAAATCGGACAATAATGATTGTGTTCCAAGGCAAGTCAACCTTTGACCTCCCTCTATCCAGTCGACAGAAAAGTGACTGGCGCAGTTCCCACGCCAATTTCCGGTTTCAAAACTCACCGTGTGAGGGGTGACTAAGACCAATAGCCAAATAATAATCCCGTCTACATTCAAACAGAAATGATTTTACCTGCCGTGTCCCATTTGTGCGTGACGTATTTCATTTTAAATAGACACCAAAAGGGGAAACCCGGAAACTCGATGCGCTACATAGCTTTACAAACGCTATAGAGACACTTCTACCGGCTTCAACACTCTACGAAGCCTCAGAACACTCCAATGGACTCTTTCTCCGACTGACTTCCAGATTCGTTTGGACTTTCTCACATTTACTGTGACCTATCAAGGCTAACATCCTATGAGCATCCCAATGTCATCCCAACGCAGCCTTTCACAGGAGTGATCCGACCCAGTCGCGTAACGTACACCCCCACATTGTGGTGGGGGTCCAGGCATTCTAGAGGGCCCAAAGCTTGACTGACACTAAGTACGTATTTGGGCTTGGGGCCCAAAACCTGAGTTTTGTAAGGGCCCCTAATATTATCCGTTAGGCCACTGATCCGGCCTTATCAGCGACCTCAACAGCATTACACATTTAGTACAGCACGTAGCAGGATAAATTACTTCTGTCATTAGCCACGACTTAGAGCACCATGCAAGTGACAGCACGTTTTGGCTCCGTTCTACCCTAATTTTGAGAGAGAACATCCCGGAGGTCTGCCAAAGACCTTTCACCTTTCTTTCCCAACCTCACGAGTGAACTTTTGGCTCGACGAATATTTAGAGTACCCCCATACTGCACAAGCACTACACGTTTACAAACATCCATGCCTTTTACGGAATTAAAACCAAGCCCTATGTCACAGCAGTCAGCGTCACTAACCCCTATACCAGGGATGGAGAACCAGTGGCACGCGTGCCATTGATGGCACGCGACACAATATTTTTGGCATGCCAGTGGTCTATAAATGGTTTGTATTTTATTTCAAAATTTCGAAGTTGACTATAAAGTATTAGGAACAAACACGAGTGATCGGTCGCTGGCGGTGGGGAACATCCTCATTTATTATTGTCTTGCCTTAGTGACGTCGTAGATTACAATTGCTTACGATGTAAATTCTGTCTACGTATAGCAGAGTCAGTTTCATTGATACAATTGTATTTTAAAGTTTATCTGTGTTATATTTACGATTTTTAACTGTTATTTAACATGGCTGGTTCAGCAAAAAAAAAAAAAAAAAAAATAGTGATAGATAGTAAGTGTAACAGAGAATTTCAAATTAGGTGGACCGAGAAAAATGGCATTATATTAGTAAAAGCGACAAAGCAGTGTGTGTCTTATGTTCTGGATTAGTGGTACGTAGAACATCGTCTGTAAAACGGTATTTTGAAGCAAATCATAAACTCTCTTGTCAAAAAAGTGAACCCCAGCACAAATCATTAATTGCTTTGTAACCGTTTGGAAGATGACTCCAATTCATCCTGAGATCTACAAAAAGTAACATCTTATAATCCTATTATAAGTTATTTTTCATCCAATCTGCAACAACAGAAGTCGCACTAATGTTGCTTTACGTACATTACACACGCATAACTAAAACATTTATAACTATACAGTGCAAAAGGTATTTTTTCGTAGTAAATAGAGTTTTGTGTGTTGTTAGTTTTATTATTTCCCCAATAATCACACACGTAAAAGTTATTCGATGGCACGTCTATACCTCATTAAACACTTTTTTAGAAAAAAATGACACGTTGATCCATAAAGGTTCGACATCGCTGCCCTCTACCGAAAAGGCGGCTTGATTTTATATCATGTAATTAATTAACAGAAGCTTTCCCAGATTGAAATTTCTCCAAGGACATGATGGAACGTTACAGATGGAAAGCAAAGATCTCCGATTAATTATACTGTTGTTGATAATTAAAATGGTTAGAATTTACTTAATGGAGCAAATCCAGTTTGAATTTAGAATGTTAGTTCATATTAGAAATTTTTTTACCCCATGTTCCTCAAGATGTTCCTTCGGTCCGATACCAGACAGCATGAGAATTTGCGCTGTATTGGTCGTTCCTGCTGACAGAATCACTTCCCTTCTCGCTTTGACACTGTAGGTGAAGTTTTTGAAATCGAACATCACACCCGTGGCTTGGCAATTCTCGGTTAGTATCTAGGAAAGAAGTAGAACTTTTAGAACAATCAAAATACGTACGATCGTCCCAGAAAATAAAAGGACGCCATCAACTACTTTTATAATTCTCAATGATGCAGGATATAGTTTATTTTGGTTCAAAAATAACAACTATGTTGTTCAAGGATTAATTAATTACTTTAACTAACATTCTAAATCAGGGGTACTCAATCTTTTTTTCAGCCAGGCCGCATACATATGTTAGTTATTTCACGCGGGCCGCAATATGAGAATTAATGGAGGGGGGGTGCTTTAAGACCAAGATAACATAGAAAATTGAAAATGTGGAAATTGATCAAAATATTAAAAACCTCCTATTTTGCTTTTTTTTAATTATTATTTTTTATAAATTTTTTTATTTTTGTCACTAAATTTTTCTAAATTGGTAGCATTTAAAAATCACTCTTTCGCAATTTCTACATTAGTAAACGGTTTCATATGATTACCAATATTATATAATAAATTTCATAGGGTGCATTTGTTACCGCTGTGACATTACAACTGACAAAATAAAGTTGTAAAGCTTATTCAAGAAAGCCTATTTATCACCTCTGGAAAGAGGTATTCGAGGAAGAGTGTCATTTAGTATTAGTAATTAGTATGTTTTAAATTTAACACTTTCGTGACAAATCAAACAATTACTGAACCCCATGCTTGTTTTTCACTACACAATAGTCAACTTCCCAATCATCTTGAAATAATCTATTTTCTCCGAATACTTTTCGCTTGCAAGATATGAAAGATAGTTAAAAATTAGTTCCACTCAGAAAATGGTCGCTACTCCACTGTTGTCTATTATTACTAATCAGAAAAAAATATATATAAATTCGCACCCACATATGATATCGACAGCCAAATACAAAATTGATATATTTGATTTTTTTTAACAAGGAATTTTCCACCAAGCTTTCAAAAATAAATGAATTTGTCAGACAATGGGCCATGGCAGGACCACTTAAAAAGGCCCGGTGGGCCACAGGCTGAGTATCGCTGTGTTCTCTAAATACACTGCTGGCCACCGTAAATGCAACACCCTAAAGGAAGCATGCGAATAACATGAAATTTACAACATGCATTAGCGGAGGTGAGATATGCAAATGATTAGAATATCAGCGCAGACACACATCACGCACGCCTGTGGCGCCACCTCAAAGCGCTATTTAAGGCGTGGAGATTTCGACGATTTCAAGTTCGGCAATTGTGCTTTTCTCGTAGTTTTTTCAAAAAACGATCAGTCATGTCTCGTAGAAAACAGCGATCAGCTTTTGATCAAGTATCCAAGTTCGACAGAGGAAGGATAGTGGCCTACCGAGATTGTGGATTATCTTTCAGGTAAATCGGTAGTCGTGTTGGACGAAACCAAACAACTGTTATGCGGATATGTGATCGTTGGATGCAGGAGGGTACGACGAACTGACATGTTTGATCGCATCCACCTCAATACACTACTTCACGTGAGGACAGGCAGATTGTGCGCATGGCAGTGACGGATCACTCAGGCACATCACGAACCGTAGCACAGCACATTGAGTCTGTAACGCCTCATTCAGTGTCTGCATGTACCATTCGACCCCGTTTACAGCAGAGTGGTCTGTCCACAAGACGTCCATTGCTTGGTCTACCCTTGACGCGGAACCACAGACGTCTCCGCCGCCAATGGTGCGATGAAAGAAGGATGTGGGCGACAGAATGGAATGAAGTTGTCTTTACTGACGAGTCACGCATCTGTCTGCAACACCACGAGGGTTGGATTCGAGTCTGGAGACACCGTGGGGAGAGGATGCTAAACAGCTGCGTTATGCACCGCCACACTGGTCTTGCACCGGGTATTATGGTATGGGGCGGTATTGGATATCACTCTCTCACTCCTCTAGTACGCATTGCCGGTACTTTAAACAGCCAGCGCTACATCTCCGAGGTGTTGGAGCCAGTTGTACTTCCTTACCTTCAGGGCTTAGCGACAGCCATATTTCAACAGGATAATGCTTGAGCACACGTGGAACGCATTGTCCAAAGGTTCTTCGTCAATCACCAGATTGAATTGTTTCCCTGGCCGGCTCGCTCTCCGGATCTTTCGCCGATAGAAAACATGTGGTCCATGGTTGCTCAACGATTGACCCTGATTACACCCCCAGCTGCCACACCAGATCAACTTTGGCAACGTGTGGAAGCAGCTTGGTCTGCTGTACCCCAAGAACACATCCAAAGTTTCTTTGAATCAATGCCGAGGCGTGTGGCAGCGGTGATCTCCAACAATGGCGGCTACTCTGTGTGGCTACTGATTCTGGCAGGAACCACACTTCACAGAAGTCTATAAATTTAATCATTTGATACTTGGTCAACATGTTATCTACAAAATAAATTTTGTTGTGCTATCTCTTGTCTTTCTTGGTGTTGCATTTACGGTGGCAAGCAGTGTATTTATACATTACATAATCCAATCTTTTTAGTAGAGTTGGATAGAGAAGATCAAAATAGCTTACGTTTCAAATTTCATTCCGATTCGATCTTGAGTTTAAAACATTTGAAGAGAATCATCGATGGTTTTTTCCCCAATGGGCTGCGTATTAGCAACCAAACCTTTGTAGACACGGCAAGTCCCCGAGAGTGGAAGCCATTTCATTGGTGGCATCATCTAGCGGAGGCTTCCGCTACCAAACTGTGGCATTTGAATTTTATTCAATCCATCTTCTGGTTGGATGCTAAATTTTGCCGTGAGTACCAGAGCCAAATTGATACTTAAGAGATGTTTTACATGCCACATAATCATATGACATGCGTGCCTACGATTTTTGCACCCAGAGAATCTATCGACTCCAGCCGGGATCGAACCCGCATTCTAAGTCTTACGAGGTGGGCACGCTACCTCTGAACCACCGGAGCTGACAAGGACTCTATACTAGGATATTTCTTTCAGAATATTCGTAATATTTCCCGTTTCAAACATGAATGAATTGCGGTTATTTAATAATATTAAGTTTTTTACAGCCCTTCTCTCTCTCTCTCTCTCTCTCCCCTTTCTGAATTTTTAGAAAGAATTGTATGAAATTATGAATTTAGAGATTTTGAGTATAAGGAATTGAGAATATCTAAGAATTCTTTTTTTTTGGTTTGTTACAATTGGATTTTTGTTTACTTTTGAAGAAAAAGAAGTATAAATTAGCTAATTGTATCATTTGATATCTAATTAACCTAAAAACGTTTATCAAAAATAAAACTAAATTAAATTTAAAAAAATGTTGCTACATTTTTTTGTCAATAGTTTGACCACAATTGATGATTGTAAAATAATTTTGAAAGTTTTTTTTGTCACTTATTAGACCTGCAAGAACAAGAAAAATTTTTAATACTTTTCAAAAATTGCATAATTTGTGTCAAGATGTTTTCACATAAGCATTGTTATTATTGTGGATCTAGCGCTCAGTTAAATACAACAAATATTTAAAAGAATAAAAGGTTTAAGTATTGTTTTCAGTTTTTTTCTCTAGTTTTTAGATTTCTCACCTGCAGTTATGTTATACTTTATTGAGTATAGTCAAATTTCCCGTAATCTTAAAGTTTTAAAAATTTTAATAAAGAATTTTTCCTTTAAGGTTATACAGTACCCTAATTTTTACATTTTCTTGTGGCTCATATCATTGAGAAGCTTGCCACCAAATTTCAGGTGTGTTAGAAAACTAGTTTTTAAGATATTTGAAGTTTCCTGAGTTACGGTTTTAGTTTCGGTTTCATTTTAAAGCATTTTTCCACTCTTAAATTGAATTAAAAATATTTTTGAGTACAATGAGCTCATTCTGGGTTAAATGTTTATTAATTCCAATTTTCAATTCTAAAATAATTTCTGCTTGATTATGTTTTGAGTTTTTTGAATTCTCCTAGTTAATTAATTAAAATTTATTTCAAAGCCAATTTTTGCTTTAAAAATAGTTTCTATAACTTAGAAACAGTATCAAAGTTTTTTATATTGAGAAAATGCCATGGCCAAAACATTCTCAGGTTGCTGTGAGAAACAATATTTCGAAGAGATGCAATACTACTGAAAATGATGTACCTAAAAATCAATCCTCAGCTAATACTGCAACTAGACTTCCGAATACAAGGATTCTGATAAGTATTGCAGATAAAACTAAATATTTAGTTGGAGTGTCAAACAATATTATGCTAAACATATTGTAGCATTATATTTTGGTATTTTAAAGTCGTACAACAAAAGCTAAAACTTCCTAAACTGTTCCAATTTAAAACTGAAGAAAAATATGTACAAACCCGGTGCTCTTTAGCTTAAGTTAGTATCATTATTACTTTGTACATAAATGCTTTGTGTTTCAAAACTTTTGTGCAAATATTAGGTTAAGATTAAGCTGAATAAACTGTCGTCGTAATAAATGCTATCAAAATTATTCAAACATATATTTTGAGTTAAGAATATCATTTTCAGTCATATTTAATTAAAATAGTATTTTAATGTAGAACATATTTTGGAAAATAACATATATAAAAAGTAGGACTTTACGGGCATTATAAGTTTTTGATTCATGCCTTTATAAACTTTAAATGCGTTTTTCTCAGACTTTCAATTTTGAAAGTAAAAGTGTTTTCTAATCTCTAAGGCATTTTTTCTGTTCAAGATAGAGACTTGAATTTTTTTATATACTTGCAAACGTATGTTCTATAAAAGTTTGTATGGATTTAGGGATGAGACATCTACTTGTTTTTTTAAGAAATGCTAAATTTACTATTTTAAAAAAATTCGTGTTTTTTCCAAGTTTTTCTAGAAAAATAATTATTAAAAATCAACAAATTAATAAATTTTCAAATCGATACTGACTTTTGTTGGAAATAATCTAATAAACATAAATAATTTTAACAAAGGAAGCATATTTTATAAGAGTTTGAAAAAACTTCAAAACTTCTTAATTTTTTAAAATTGTAAAATAATGGCTGGTAAAACGGACTTCTTACTTTTAGAATAAACTTAATAATATAATCTGAATATAAATCATAAGTTATTTTTACTGTTATTGTCTCCAAAATTTTTTTGAAAAAGAGTACTTTGTAGCCTTAAAATCTGTTAAATTATTTACCTTTGTGACATGAGCACTACCTAATATATCTAGGTTAGTGCGATTTTCTGCCGGTACCAAATAGGCTTTGGCGGTACTACATCTTTGACCATTTCTCAAGGTGCCTTGTATTATATTGAAACCTGAAATGAGAAAAATATCTTTAATGTAAAAAAGGAATTGGATGGTGTGTGTGTATTGGAAGTTTCATCACAAAAACAATTCTCAGAGTTCTGTATATACCACTTGTTTGCTGTTATTTAGTGGTCAATTTTCAATAAAGATGTTACAAGCCTATTACAAAGACACTTGATACTTTGTTGCCTTTAATTCGTAAGTTCTGTCTTTGAATAATCAATATCAAAACAAATAACATATGTTGAGGGGATATTATATAATCCTATAACTTAAGATAAATAAAGATTATAATATTAAGCGGAGTCGGAACCCCCCTTCTGTATCGACAATTTTCCTAATAATATAAAATATTTTATCAAACATAGTGAAATTTGAACCATTTTTCACATAAAAAAATTTGTAAAAAATATATTTTTTAGTTTTTTACAAAAAACTCATTTCAGTATATAATAGCTATCTTTATAAATATATCATAAAAAATTTACATACCTGTGAACATTATTTTTCCAGAAAAGGTACATCAAACAAACACCAAAAATTTACATTTTGAGATAAATGAGCATTAATGTATAATTGCTTTTCTTTTATTAAACATTCCTCCCCATACTCTCTCTTCTTTTAAGTCTTTTTTCGTTCCTAACTTCCTTTGTTTTTTGTAAACATGAGAGTATTTCTCACTTAACAGCCTCTGTTGAGGTGCACCTTTGCCTGTACCGTGTAATCACCAAGCTCAATATTAGATTTCCCCAAAATTTCTGGTTTTGATGTATTTTCCATATTAAGTGATGAAATTGCATCATATGTACCCAATGATAATACTTCTATTTGTACAAATATTTTCTTCGGTACACGAGACCCTATTACGTTGTTTTCGCATTCATTGCGATTTTGTGTACATCAAAGTAAGCACTTTTTTAGCAATTCTGGGTTAAATGTTTTGATTTCCATCATTCATTCAACTTTTAAGCAAAAACAAAGTACTTTGCTTATATCTTTCGCCATTTAAATGGGTGTGGCCCAGTTTCAATGATTATTTAAAAATAGGTTTTAAGGGCTTCTAATTACCCTAGAGGTTAAAGTAAGGTATTTTTAGAAAGGTTAAAATCTATACAATTCGAAAATGTAAGAACCTCAAAATTGTCATTTTTCAGAAGACTTTAAGGTTTCCAACACCTCTTAAGGTATCCGACTACGTTTGGAACCGTGATTTTAAAAAAGCGCATAAATGGATAATTTTCATGATATTTAGCGTCACTCAGATTAGAATGCAGCATAAAATTGTTTTTAGGACATTTTGATAAAAAAAAAATTATTTAAATATAATATTTTGGAAAAAAATTAGCTTAGAATAATCTTTTTTCCAAATGTTCTCCTTTTGTGACAAATGGTTCTATTATAATAATATTTTGCCTGCATATAGCTCAGACCTTTCTACAGAGGCTCAACTAGAATTTTTGAAAAATTCACATTATTTTAAGAGTTACCTTCAATTGAAATAACTATTGGCGTATTTAAATACATTTTTTTGTCATAATGTTCTTAAAACAACTTTATGCATGTATTCTAATCTAAGTGACACTAAATATCATGAAAATTATTCATTTATGCGCTTTTGCAAAATCACGGTTCCGAACGTAGTCGGACACCTTAACATGTTTACTAAGTCTATAAACAAGCGGGACTTGAATCCTACGCCCCGATGAGGTTCCTGTGACCTCAATAATGCTTCTATAATGTAGACCAGGGGTACTCAACCTTTTTTTAAGCTGGGCCATATACATATGACAACTATTTCACGCGGGACACAACATGAAGATTTGAAAGGTGGGGGGAGGGCTCTATGAGAATAAGAACATATAAAATGTGGAATATTGATCGAAATATTAAAACTCATAATTTTGGATTTTATTTTAAAACTGCATTTAATATCCATCAAACTCAACTCACAAAAAATACGTTTCATGCTTTTTGTACCAGTTATGGAGTAATTTCGATTTCTTTTCATCGATGATTCCAAGCCCCTTGTTTGCATTCTACTGTCATACAAACAATGTTGATATGCATTTGGAAATTTGATTTTCTCTTTTGCCAAAGCCTCACTTATTTTTATTTCAGATAATAATTTATCAAGTGCAGGATGGTAGCAAGGAGTTTTTACTTATTTCAAGACCGAAATCAGTATTATTTGTTTAAAATGAGCTCAGACTTGCTTGTGCATTTTTGTTTCAAATTTGTTCAAATACTTTTTACTAAAAATATATCTGAACAAAAATAACTGAATTTATCAAATAGTACATCAGAAGCATTTAAAAAACGCTCTAATAGTTTCTGCATTAATTCATATGCTTATCCTCAATAATTTCACATGTTTATCAATATATATAATGTAACAAAATTTATAGGATGCTTTTGTTATTTCTACATTTTGTGACGTTACCACCGACAAAATATTTGGTTGTTGTTTCAAAAATTATTTTAAGGTGACTGACTACCTATGTTGAAAATTTTGTTTTTCGGCTATATGAGACAATTTATTTTTATTTGAAAATCTTATAGTTTGAACATTTTTTTTTCAAAACTGTTTTTCTTTTTTCTTTGCATGAAAAAGGAACAAAGTTATAGTGATTTTAAAAAACATCACACTCACTGCAAACGTGAACCAGAAGTAGCTTTTCAAAACAGGAAGCAGAAAATTGCAATTTTTAACTCAAGTTCTACAGTTTTTCTCATTTTTATAATTTATATATAAATTATATTTCTATAATTTTTCTAGTATTTCAGCCACTAATCTATAATTAGTAAGTCATTTCTTGCTAAAAATTGGCAATAGAGAGTCTGTTTACTTTCTAGCATGTGTTTTGCTCAGCTATATGTTTACTCTCTTTTTATAACGAAAATTTGTATTTTACGTTAAAATTTCGCTTAAAAGTTTTAAAAACATTTTAAATATGGATCACATGGTGACAAATCTCACTCAAAAAAGCGAAAAATTGCAAGAAATCAGTATGCGAACGAACGTATAGTAATAAATGCTCAAGTTGAAAATGATACACCTGCTGCAAACTCTCTAAATGAGTTTTTCTCAAAATTATGTTTTCGAAAGAAAATCTTTACCAGGTGCATGGTATTTTAATAACCGAACAAGGTAACTTTTGAAATTTTGTTTTACTGTTTTTTATACTATTTTGCATAACATGGACCCCGATTTTTGTTGTAGGTTAAATATTTTTTTATTTAGGGTAGTTTTTAAAAAGAGGAAGAAGCTAAAGAAATTGCAAAATCTTCATATTAGAATGTATAATTGTCTGTAATTTTTTTTGAATTTTAATATTTATCTTAGATTTTAGTCCATTTTAAAGAGCACTATAGTATGCATGTTGCGTATAAAGGATATTAAGGTAATTTGATTAGAATTTTTTATACAGTGTTACCTGTTTTAGTAAAAATTTGGTAAAATTTCCTTAGAAACCGCCAATTTTTCTAAAAGCACAATATTTATTTTAAAATGTTTATGTGTATTAACATATTTTTTCTACTTTTCTTTCTAAAATCACTCAAATAGAATCAAAAAGTTTAATAAATTTTTTATAAAAATATTAGTTTCGAAGGTAGGCAGTCACAGAAACCCAATTTATCTGGTCTTGGAAGAGATCCTCAAGAAAAAGAGCCATTGAAATAAGTATGCTTAGTCGTATTGTAACGAGCACTTATAGTTTTTAAATGTAACATTTTCACGATAAAGTTATTGATCCTTTCTTGTTTTTCTCTACGAAATAGACAAGGTCATAATTGTCTTAAAACAGTATACACTGGTGTGCAAAAATTAAGGACGAGACGGTTTTTTCAATATAACTTTGTACAAAAGCTTTCCAAATCAACACATTTATATAATACCGTAAGATCCCAAATACGTAAGGACATGTGTAATGTAAGCAACACTTACTAAAAGAGAAATCAGAGGGATAAAAAGAAGCTTTATCGAAAAAGTAGCATGGAGCGCAATGCGACTGAAGGCCGAAACATCCCTGTGATGGGTGTCCAGCAAGAAACATCCGGTCTTTAGTAGGGGATATGATCTCCCCTGACTGCTAGGCAGGTTTCACAGCGTCTGCCCATGCTGAGAATGAGGGAGTCAATGAGTTGTTGAGGCATTGCTGCCCATTCGTCTTGCAGCGCCAATCGAAGTTCCCGAATCGTTACTGGTGTTAAGGTACGTCCTGCCAAGCGTCTGCCTAGAAAATCCCATACATGCTCGATGGGACTGAGATCCGGAGATCGTGCCGGCCAATCCATACGTTCAATATCCTCACTCTCTAAGAGCTGTTCGGCAGCTACTGTGCGATGACATGGTGCATTGTCGTCCATGAAAAGGAACTGCAGACCCATAGCGCCTCTAAAAAGACGCACATATGGAAGAAGAATCTCGTTACAATAACGGGTCCCGTTGACTGAACCTGCGTCGAAGATGTGAAGGTCTGTACGACTACCAAGCATGATGCCTCCCCAAACGAGAACACCGCGACCTCCATACATGTCCCTTTCAGTGTTGTTCGAGGGATGATTGCGGCTTCCCCGCTCTCTCCAGACGAGTATGCGATGAGAATCGCTACTCAAACTGAATCTGCTCTCATCTGTAAAGAGTACTCGTCCCCATTCATTGTCTCTCCAATTCCGGTGTTTCCGGCACCACAGAGAACGCCTTCTCCGATGGGCAGGTGTTAAAGGTACACACCGTACAGGGCGTCGTGCAAACAGACCACCACCGTGCATACTTCTGGCCACGGTAAAACGCGATATATCGGTCGTCCAGTCGCCTGTGTCGTGTATCTAGCGATTTCTCCCGCTGTCTGCCGCCTGTTTCTTCTGGCCTGTAAGACAATGTACCGGTAATCTGCGGGTGTGGTTCCTCGTGGACGACCACTACTGAACCCCCGGATAGCTGTTCCTGTAGTTTGAAATTGTCTCCAAAGTCGTGAAACGATGCTGTGAGCATTTCCGAACTTTGCAGCCACACTTGTCACACTGCGGCCTTCCTCCAACTTTCCAATGATTCGACCTCGGGTAAAAGCATCCAGATGTCGTCTAACAGATTGATTATTCGCCATTTCTCGCTGAGACAGCAACTCGGTGTGATTTTAACTGCTATACGGCGTGCAATCTCTTTGCCAGAAATACTGATCTTACACCGACAACATGCTTTATACTACTCAGACACTCCCCCATTACGTCTACCTGCATATCTGCGCATGTGCTACCGTACATCACCTTACTTAATCTCCTGATTGGTCTTTCTGTCCGCTCTGCCTCTTCGTTCAGCTGATATGCTAATTTTTCGACTTCGTCCTTAATTTTTGCACACCAGTGTATATTCTTCAGATATTTTTCACTTGGAGGAGATGAGGGTTAATTAAAAATTAGTTTAGCCTATAAAATAGTCGCTACTTCACTCTGTTATTTGTTATCTCATTAACCATTACAATTACAAAAAGAAAAAAAAAGTTATCTCGAAATTCATACCAGCACGGCATCGATAGCAAAATTGATACATATGATTGCTTGATTGAGAGAATTTCTCATTAAATTTGTAATGCATTGTTTTGAAATAATTGAATTTGTTAGTGCAACAGGCCGCTCAGTAATCTACAAGTGTGTATCGCTGATGTAGACGCTAATCTCTTGCTTATCCTTCCTCCTAACTGTGTCTCCTGTTTCCTTCTCACTTTCTTTCAATCTTACTTCTTTTCATTTTTTATACTTCTACTTTAATAATATTGTTCACTTGCATGCATCAAGGTTCCTACGTCTGGCAGCCGAATTAAATTTTTTTTTCTTTTTTCATCAAACACAGTTCAGAGTAACTTAAGGGAAGTGCGCGTGAGAGCTCGTTAAAAAGGGATGGACTTGCGGGGCAAATGTTAGGCTTGCTACTTCACTAGATATGGTTTTATTTTATTGATTCTACTTCTATCAATAGCGTTAATTTCTTGAAGTCGTTATATATTAAGAATAAAACAAGCACAAATGTATTAAATACACATATACTGAAAAACTGAGAAAAAGAGGCAATTTCCCAGCTTTACACAAACGATATTGTTTAATTACCTTTTTCAGAAGTCATCTATAAAATATCTTTAAGAGGTTCAAATTCTATAAAGTTGCTCTTAAAAATTACACTGGTGTGCAAAACTTAAGCAACAACATAAAAATTAAGCAGATAACCATAAAATTGCAGAAAAGGAGGTCTGGAGATCAGTACAGTGAACACGTAAGTCAGTAGAAACGTCATGCGTATGCAAATATCAGGAACGAAACGTCAGAAGCGACGTGAGCGTACGCAAAACGCGTGATGTCGGCGCGTGCTGTTCAACAGTAAAATAAAATGAAGGACGCAGACGCAATTCAACATATTCGCTGCAAGTGCCAGTGAGTCAGTTCGTGAAATATGGCTAGAAGAAATCACCTGGACGACTTCACACGTGGAAGAATGATCGGAAAGCTGGAGGAGGGGCATACCGTCACCAGTGTAGCTGCAGAGTTCGGAATCAACAAAAGTGTTGTTTCGCGCGTTTGGAAAGCGTTCCAAACCACAGGTACAGCTGTTAGAAAGGTTGGTGGTGGCCGCTGGAGGACGACAACTGCAGGGGATGATCGATATATCATCCAGCAGACGAAAAGAGGCCGACGGCAGTCAGCAAGCGTCATTGCTCAGCAACTCTCTACAGCAACGGAGCGACAAGTGTCGCGGTTTACTGTGGCCAGACACCTTCACAAAGGGGGCCTATTCACTCGCCGTCCTGAACGCTGCCTCCCGTTGAAAGTTGACCACCGACGCCACCGTTCACAGAGGTGCAGAGAGCACAAAAACTGGACAGCTGATCAATGGAGTCGTGTCCTTTTTACGGATGAGAGTCGGTTCAGTACCAGAAGCGATTCTCAACGCGTTTTGATTTGGATAGAGATCGGGACACGATTTTATACCAGTAACATCAAGGAAAGACACCATTACGGTGGTCCCGGAGTTCTTGTCTGGGGAGGCATTATGATGAACTGGCGAACTGAGCTCCACGTTTTCGATAGAGGGTTTGTAATCGGGGATCGCTATTATGAGGAGGTACTTCTTCCCCATGTGCGTCTGTTCCGAGGTGCCATTGGCCCAGACTTCATTTTTATGGATGACAATGCACGGGGCCACATCGGACTCTTGGTGTTGAGGAGCTTCTGGAAAGTGAAGATATTAATCGAATGGATTGGCCAGCGTACTCCCTAGATTTAAATCCCATCGAACATGTGTGGGATGCTTTGGGGAGACGCATTGCAGCACGCTTGCATCATCCGGAGAACACCCAACAACTCAAACAGATGCTGATGGAAGAATGGGCATTTCTACCGCAAGAAATGTTTCACCAGCTGGTTCTGAGTATGCGGAGACAGTGCGAAGCAACCATTGCAGTGAGGGGAGGGCATATACCTTATTAAGGAACATATGCTTGTTGTTCTTTCTGTTGGATAGATCATCATGAGTCACGATACTATGCGTTCAATAAAGCTTGTTTTTGTTTGATTCCATACCGTATGCATTGTATTCCTTTTTCAGCGCCGATGCTTTCGTCATCCTTTACGTACATAATAATCTCCCTCATTTCTGAATTTCATGTCTCAGATGATTTTTCGTGAAGTTATGGCAATAAACCCACCTGTTGCTTAAGTTTTGCACACCAGTGTATTTGTCTATTGTTTGTAATGGAGAAAATAGATTAACGTTGAGATTTACATTAAAGTTTCAAAGGGCGTGAGATATCTCCAGATGTTGTAAAGGATCTCTTTTTTTCAGGGGGAAGTAATGCAACTCGACGTAAGATTGACTTATCAAATCCTCAGAAGTCTCTTGGAGAAATATTCAACCCTACTGCGTCTACAGCTGTCCATAATTCCAAAAGCGTTGTCATAGCTAGATTTTGGGCGCAAGCTGACTGTACATTCATGTCCTATATATATTCGGTGATATTCATGTCTTGCGATCTAGGTGCACAAATTATTAACTGGGAATGTCCAGATTGTTCTTCAAAGAAATTGCAAATGATTTTGACCTGATGATATGGTGCATTGTTATCTTGAAAAGTTCCATCGTTGTTTGGGAAATTGATTTCATGAATCAGCTGCAAAACATCTCCAAATAGTTGAACATAAACCATTTTAGTCAATGACTGGTTTAGTTTGACTAGAGGACCTAGTCGATACTCCGTAAAAAAAATTCAACACCAACGCGAAACCACTAACAGCTTGCACTGTGCCTTGTTAGCAACTTAGGTCCATAGATTTGTGGACTTTTACCTACTGGAATTGTAACCTAAAAATGTTTCTCCAGTCATCTGGGATTCAACCCATATGCTCACGAGTCCTGAATAGGCTCTGCAGTCAATAACGAATTGTTATATCAGGTTGTTTCATGATTATTGGTCGAAAAGGAAACTCGAAAGAAAGCATGAGTCACTAAGAAAGAAATGGATTTGATTCAGCAAAGTAGCCGCCCTCGGCAGGAATACACTTCTTCCAATGAGTTTTGAGCGAAAAAATGCCACGGGATGGCAAAAGTCGGCATCACATAAGTCAAAGAAATAACGAACCTGCTGAATCAAAACATTCTAGTTCGGGAATTAATTGTTCCTCACAAACCTGTGCATCTGGCGAAGCTTGTGATAATCAATCAGAATCAAATCTAGAGAATAAAGTGGGTGCGGCTGAAGCTCATACTAGAGTGCTAATTGCCGGCTAGCAACTGGGATATGGGATTGAGTTCCATCATGCAAGAGCACGGGACCTGACCTATTGACCAGTGCTGGTTCTTTGACGAGAAATTTCCTGTAGCATTCATCAAATTGACGACGGTACACGTCCATATTAATGGTCTAGCCTCTTGGGAGGAATTCCTAATTGATCATGGCATTGTCAGTCCGCCAAATGGAGACAAGAATTTTCTGTGGATGGAAGTTTGGCTTGGGGATCCGTTTCACAGGTTCGCTTTTATGAAAATACTATGCTTTGTGCTTATTATTATCCTACAAGTCCCATTTTCATGTATAGTCAGGGTACGATGCATGAATGGCTTTCTAATCTCGCGCTCCTGTAGAGATTTACAGGTCTCCAGATGTAGTTGACTTTGCTCCACCGTTTGGGCATGTAGTACTTTTGCTTTGAGCATTTTCGCTTTGCACATTGTCACCAAAAGTCGGAAGATTATCTGTGGGGCTACAGAGAGTTCAACTCCTAGCCGTTGTACCACTGATATTTATCGGGCCTCGATTTCCTGCCTTAAACGGTCCAAATCATACTGCACTGGAAGATCGGCTCCAGGTCAATCTTCATATTGCCGCTACGGACTGTCTGTTTACTTGTCGTGCCCACATCCCATGTTTTGTTGACGTTGACAACTGTTGCAGCCACCTTATGTTCAAGCCGGAACTTGCGTAAAAACACGATTCTTGCGTCGCCTTTCTCCATCACGTCCTTAAATGTTTCCAGGGCCCCGACTAGCATTTATATCCCTTTAAGACACAACCCGCACGCTCGTGCGGGTTAGATATTCTTATACGTTTTTCTTCTGGAATAGTCATAAGTAAGAAAATCGCAAATCTAACGATTCAGCCTATTTTCAGAAAATGTAAAGTGTTATTTTTTATCAGCAGACGATGGTTGAGGTCCATGTTTTACTTTCAGCTGGCAAATCTAGCTTTGTTTTCAGATACAACGAAAACACGTCTTCTTTTTATCTGTCGTAAAAAGGCAATTATCAATATATTTCTAATTGCTTGAATACAAATTTTTGTATTAATGTTTAAATAATTGTAAAATAGAAAAATATTAACTATACTCTATTAATGTGGCTTGTAGAACTCGGGATTTCATTACCCGCACGATCGTGTGGGTTTGGCGTTACTTGAGTCACTGCAGCTGTAAATGTAAGTACTTAGCACATGCGAACTTTCTTTTCTGTGCGTGTGTGTGTATCAATAATTTTGTTGAAAGCTTACATAAAAAGAAAATATATTATTATATAATTAAAACCAAATTTTCATGTGGGTCGCCATAGATGAGTCTCTTTTTTTTTCTTTCTCTCTCTCTCTTTTGCAACTAATTTTCTTTTTCATACATTTATCGAGGAGTATGGCATTTTTATCCTCTCCACAGATATCTGAACATCCATATCTATCTCCCCCTCCCCCCAAAAGATCTGGGTATTCCGGTTGATTGATTGATTGATTGAATATTAACGTCGCACTGTTCAGCTACACGAGAGCTTTTGGCGACGGACCACGTAATTTTGAACCATGGTCAAGTGACGTGGACGACACCTGAGCTGGCACCCCCTCTCCTAACTACCACACCACACCAACGGGAGGACATTTCAGCTCTCGACAGATTTAACGTGCATCGCTGCCCTACACGGCGGGTCTTTAGTGGTACTGGGCTCGAACCCGTGACAAAGCAAGCTACGGTCCGATACCTATACCACTCGGCTACCGCGGCCACCTGGGTATTCCGGAGGTAGTTAATAAGGTGTGGTTTAAATATATCTACATTTTTAAATAACAAAATTTTCTGATACATTTTATTATTTTTCATGGAATACTGTGTTAACTTTTTTTTTTAACCAAAAACTTTTTAAGGTGTCTAAAAGGCGAAGAATTCTCACAGAAGTTTTTCAATTGATCAATAAATAAGAATGAACTTAGATCAGAACTTAGTGATCTCTCGGAAAATGACAATGCTGCGAACAAAACATATGAATCGCATATAATGGAAGGAGAATTAAGTTTAGATGAGAGAGAGAGGAAGAAACACATGTGGGAACATTTGAAATGGAAAGACAATTTTGGATCATTCTTTACCATAAAAGTCTCTTGAACACATCCATTACATTAATTTAGCTGTTGCAAATTCTTGGTTTCTGTGCACACACGATGCAATATATCAAGTAAAATTCCTCTAAAAATCAAAATTGTTCGTTTAAAATTTAATTTAGAGATAGTTGAAGCGTTATCAGTCTCTCCACCTACTAACAAAAGTATTTTAACTGATGATGAAGGTAACAGTGTTGTAATTCCACTCGCAAAAAGATCGAAGCTTTATAATCCAGCTGCTATACATATCATGGTGTTTATCCTGGCCATTCCAGGATAAAAACTTGACATGTATAGCCATTTTTGATGTGTTGATGACATTTCAAGGCCTCGCAAGTGCAGATTTGAAAACTAAGAAAGAAGTTCGAAAACATGTTGTGAAAAATGCAATGGTCATTTATACTTGTCAAAAACGAAACAAAAGATTTTTACAGTAAATAAACAATGAATTAATAAAAGAGTCAATTATACATCAATAATTTCCTTATTTGTGTAACAATTTTAGTTGAATTAAGATTGTTTCTTCTTTCAATTTAGAGCTAAAAATGTATAACTCGTAAAATTTCACACGTGACCTGTTTCACAGATAACGCCCAACCCGCACCATCGTGCGGGTACCGCCTACGTTCCAGGGGGGAGAGGAAGAATTTAATACTTGAAAATAAAAATAATTCGGGTCTTAAAGGGATATAATGTGTAAGCTTTTCCGCTTCACATTGTTGTGGTGGTTGGTGGTGCATCACTACTGTACCAGATGTCACGATCTGTACAAGTTGCCGTTATTGATTGCGACTAGTAATTATTAAACAACCTAATAAAAGGCCCTAGAACCAATCATCTACTGCCATATCTCATCAACACCGAATTTCGTTGCTCTGATCGCACGGACACAGCTGTTATACATCCCACATTCATTGTTGCTATTATTTGACACAGTATCGCTTGTCTGTTAGCACAACCTTATCTATGCAGAAGTCACTAATCTCGGTCATTAAACAGATGCGGTCAGTCACTGCGCTGTCTATGGTGGGAGGTAATATCTGAAATTATATATTTCTAGCTGAAACTAGTATTCTACCTCGAAAAAGTTGTTCTGTCACAATCTCATATGAAGACTATTTACACGAGTACAAATGAAAGCTAAGCCAATGTAAAACACATTTATAGATTTTTTACGTTATGCTATTGTCATCTGGATATTTGCACGTTGCTGTTTCATGACCTTTGTCTTTTCAGTGAACGCCATAAGCATAAGAGATATCATCTTAATATAGTTATCCATAACCATCCAATGCCAGTTTAACATGGACTACATCGGTTCTAAATTTAGAATCAATTTGCTAGGCCTTGCGAGTTAAATGGGTTACAATTTGCATCTCTTCCCACTACGCAAAAATCAGTGAAAAAAATAGATTTTTTTTTCCAATTTTTATTGGAAAACAAATTCCTTCTTCTAACCCAGTTTAAATCTTGAACCTAACTGAATTAAAAGTATTTTAGTGTTTCAAACTGCGATACTAGTATCCATTGCTTAAAGGTAAAAAGGTTTACATTAAATAATTTCTCAAAGTGTAAATTACAACACAAATGAAACATTTTTGAAAATTATACTCATCTTATGACTGAAATTTGCACTCTTATTAATACTATACATATAAATATTTGAATGAGAGATTTTTTTTGCTTCTTAGTGTCTAAGAAGTTATTCAAAGAAAATTTACGTGTTAAAATGTACGAGAATTTCTATTGTCTGAGAGCTTTTACAAGGTTGCTCCACACACACATACACATATATACATTTCTTTTTTAAAATACTAAAATTTAAAAAAAGGCTCTTATTAAAATATTAATAATGCAATCAATGCGAATTAACAATTTAGTGGCTGTACGATCAGTAAATTTTATAAAAAATGTTCCACAAACTTAGCCTTTTTTAACATTATGGAGATAGTTAAAATTGCTGCTTGAAGTGACCCTTTTAGCTGTAAGGGCTGTTTCTGTTAAGTTTTTATTACCTTAAGTTATAGTGAAGCCGAGAAATTTGTTAGTTATTGGTGATTTTTAACTTTTTCAAGCCCTTAAGTATTTGTTGTTGTTGCTTATCCTCTTTACAGATCTGACACAAGTCAGATCGACTCCATTAGGTTGTTGACCGTCAGAAAGTCAGTGACTAGATGTGGAACACAGATGCTCGGTCCTCCTTGGAAAGTCCGACGCAATTCAGAATGTGCTCCGGAGAGGCTGGATAGTCACAGCATTTTTTGCAAGTGGGATGGATTTTTCTTCCGCGTTCAAAGGATAAACATTTAGTTTACAGACCGTTTATTTTGCACTGTAGGATTTTCAGGGTTTTTAGCGTATAAGGAGTCTGTAATCCATTTTTCGAACGAGGCCCTCTACCTAAACCTTGATCGCGTTCCTGATTTATCTGCGCGACGGACGATGCACATCATTGTCGTTGGTCAACGCAATCATCTTAAGTATTTAAATTAAATTACCTAATAAATAAGTAAGATCTCATATGAATGAATCATTAAATTCTTTTTCAGAAGATCACTGAACACCATTCGATATTACTCGAGCGATGTGTTGTCTATCTTCTTAGGTTTTCATATAGTTTTTTTCCCTCTAAAGAAAGTAGAAAAACTTTTATAGAATATTTATAACTTATTACTGATACATGCGTGTGTGAGCACTAAAGATTTAAGAACAAAAGAAATGATAATGTTCCAAAATATTATATCAAATCCTTACCTGTTTGCTCATCAGCATTGGCATCAAGAACTTTGTAACCAAACTGTCTAGCAGTCTCTTTAATTGGGGTTTTTATTTCTGATTCATATCCTGGCTTTTCTACCGTCAAAGGACCACCGAAAGCATGGAAACCTACAGGAAACAAAATATGCAAAGTTAAAAATTAATGTAAATTTTACTGCACTATTCTTTAAACAAGAAATCTTTAAAATGTTTTTGTGCACATTAAATGCTTTTTTAAAAGTAGTTTTTGAGGTTAAGGTGTAGAAAATATTTTCAACCTTAAAATTTTTGCATAACAGGGATTCGAATCCATGGGATAAAAAATATATTTTTTTCTTTTCATGCAAAACTTCTTTATCAGGATTAAGTATTAATTTGATCCATGTGCAAGAAAAGAATTTTGCTAAAAATATTTAAGAGTACCAAAGCTCGCTTAAGACAGCCATGCACTTCTTGTACTGTATATACTTATTTTTGTATTGGTATCATAATTTATAAGACAAATAAAAACACCATCACAGGTTATATTGAGAAAAGAAAAACGGAGAAGTTTAAAAAATTCGAGCGTTTCCTGGTCCTGAATTCGTGACAGGCGTGTCTCGAATTCGAGTCCTGTTGACTCTGAAGACCTGCCGGATAGAGAGGCTTGCTCGATGGTGCCCCAGCACATTTTTTGATTGCGGTATGTCACCATCAACTAGGGATGGCGATTCTTTCCGAAAAGATCGATTTTTAAATATATTCGAATCGTAACCTGATGAATCGATTCACAAAAAAATCGAGGTCTAAAAGATCTATTTCTAAAAAATCGATTTTTTTTCAAGTCAACTTTTACAATGTAAATATGAATCCCTTTTATGAAAAACAAGAAAGATACCATAATTAACGATGTCTTATCTGTAAAATCAGGAAATTTTTTAGTTCAGGGTATTCGACAACTCTACAATTATTTTTATTACCATATCAAAGTATCAGGTATGAAAGAAGACATTTATTTTTCTAAATGTATTTGTTACATTAAAAAGTTTAGAAAATGGATAATATAGCTTACATAGTTCCCAATGCTTAATATCTAAATTTTTAAAAACAACAGTCTGTTAAGTCTACTGCGATCCAAGCGGTTCCGCTCATCACTTGCGATGTTGCAATCGAAAAAAAGGCGCTCACAAGGAACAGATGATCCCACGATACTCATATACATCATGGCTATTGAGTGAACGTGATGATAAAAAGAGTTTTTTTGTTCTTGCCAGTAAATTACCCCTTTAACCACCAACACCGTAATATTACGGGTTTTAAATATAGTACATTCAACTAATTGTAAATAATTTAACGGTTTTTACCAAAACAGAAAAAATAGAATTCCGATTTTCTAGGATGAAATATTGACTCACTGAATCGATTCAGTGCTACATATCGATTTAAAAAATCAATTTTTTTGGACCGAGAAATCGATTCTTCGATTAATCGGTCTCAGATCACCATCCCCAAGTGCAACATTAATAAAATTCACTCCCTCATTCAATCTTTTTTTGATAATACTATACCAATGCTATTGTATAGGTTCACTTAACTTAACTCAGTGGCGCAACAGTCCATAAAGGCCAAGGCCTACTGCGTCCGTATCAGTATATGTGGCCTTGAGCCCTGAGATGCATGAGCAGATGTTCCGATCAGGTAGTCAGTCTAACGCGAAACTCCCAGTGTTAAGTTCCCAAGCAAGCTTGGCGCTCATTTATCGACCCACTGAAGGGATGAAAGGCTGAGTCGACCTTGCCCAGCCCGAAATTCTAACCTCAGACCTGTGGTGGGGAAGCACGATGTGCTACCCCTCAGCCACTAGGCTTCCTATATAAGTTCACTGTAATATATATATTTTTATCAATTTCACACACATGCATCATATTCCATAATGTTTTCTTTCTTTAGTTTTTTTTCCGTGTGGGAAATATGTTAGTAGCGCTATTACTAATTTCTAAAAGTTTGATTATTCGTAATCATGATGTTAAAAACAATCAGACTTAGAAAATGCAACTGTAGTCTTATGTAATGCTGAATTTCAGACTTTCGAAAATACCTCAGCAGCGAAATTTTTAAAATACCTGAAACATTCTTGCAATATCAATAGCGACTCCAACTCTTCTGTCTCTTGAAGTTTTAGACTACATTGTAGGGTGGATTGTGTTTATACGGAGAAAAAATATTATTAATCGAAACCTATCTATGTGGAATAGATGTTCTATGATATAGAAATTAAGAGAAAATAATTTTTGGAAAATTATTTCAAAATTTATTATTGCAACAAAGGGTTGAATTTTTGAAAGAAATGGAAAAACACTTTCTTTTGATGAGATGATTTTAGACTCAAAATAAAATTATTTGTTTACAATATAAATAATTAAAAGCGAGGATTATTGATAAGTGAGTATTTATTTAGCAGTGAATAGTGCAATGTACATTGCAACATTTCGTAATCCCAGCTCTATCTTCCTCAGTCGTTGATCAGTCCGATTCAAACTTTTTGCATCTTCCGTTTTATTGTGCACTGTAATTTCGGCAGGGTTTTTAAAAATTAATACTAAGGACGCTGTTAAATGTATCTGCTTTTCTTTCTAGTGATATCTTTTTTAGTGGGTGCCCTCTTATTGTAATAAATGTTCTAAGGTAGGGGTACTCAACCTTTTTTTCTGTTGGGCCGCATACATATGTCAGTTATTTCACGCCGACCTCATGCATAAGTTAGTCATTTCACGCGGGATGCAACATAAAGCTAAATGAGAGAGAAAAACTTTAAGACAAAGATAACATTAGAAATTTAAAATGTGGAAAATTGATCAAAATCTTATAACTCCTGTTTTGCTTTTTTTAATTATTATTTTCTATTTTTCTCACTAACACTTAATTGGAAGCAATTAAGAAACACTCCTTCACACTTTCTGCATCAGTAAACGGTTTCATATGATTATCAATAACATAACAAACTTCATAGGATGTCTTTGTTACCGCTGTGATATTACCACTGACTAAACACTTTGCTGCTGTTGTAAAGATTATTCAAGAAAGTCTATTTATCACCTCTTGAAAGAGATCTTCGAAGAAGAGTGTCATTGAATGTGATTCCTGTGCATTAGTATTTTTTAAATAGAGCACTTTCGTGACAAATCAAACAATTACTGATCCACGTTAGTTTTTCAATACAAATTAGTCAACTTCAGGGGTGTAGCAACACCGTATCAATGATACGGGGCCTTCAAGTTACAAGGGTCCCAACATGTGTAACTACAGTCCCACTAACAGGGCTCCCATATCTGAAAAAGGGCCCGAAGGAATTTTGATACAAGACCCTCTCAGAGCTAGCTATGCCAGTGCTCCCGATCTTCTTGAAACGATATATTTTCTTCGAATATTTTTCCCTTGTAAGATATGAAAGATAGTTAAAAATTAGTTCCACCCCCATAAAATTGTCGTTACTTCACTGTTGTGTGTTATCACTAACCGTAACCGTTCCGAACAGAAAAAGAATGTCAATTCGTACCCGTATGAAACCGAGAGCAAAAAGCAAAATTGATATATTTGATTTCTAACGTGATTGAAACGTGAGAAAAAAAATCTCTTAAAGTTTTTACCCAAGTCTCTAAAAATGAAACCAACGTGGCTGTATCTGTAATTCTTTAAATAATTCGTTCCAGTCAATTAATTTCAATTAATTATAACTAAATTATCGTATTTTTACTTAAAACAATAGTGTATAGAAAATTTCAGCTCAAATGACCGCTTTAAAATGTGAAAAAAAAAACTTTTCAAGTCTTGACACAAGTCACCAAAAGGGTCTCTAATTCGCCAAAAATGATGTCAACGGGGCTGTATCTGTAATACTTTGAATAATTAGTCTTAATCAATTAATTTTTATTAATTATAATCAAATTACTGTATTGTCATCTAAAATAATCATGTATATAAAATTTCAGCTCAATTGAGCGATTTAAAATGTATTTTATTAACGATTGAAAATTCCACTAAGATAAATAAATAAATAAATATATAAAGAGTGTGAGCTAATAGAAAGAATTGAAAAAAAAAAATCCGTAACCGAATCATTCTGCCGTTTTATAGTAATAAACTATGGGTATTCGTGGAAAATTTAACTTATCCTTTTGTGGGTAGATGGATGTAAAATATTTCTTTGGGTTCGTAATCCATTTGTGATAATGGATACACCTGTATATGAATTAACTTTGAATGAAGAAGAAAAACTAATTTCGCTCTGTGTAATAATCGAGATTTAATTTCAAAGCATTCAGAGGAGACAACTAGTTCATTTTGGATTAAAATTAGAGGCGATTGTTTCATAATAGCCTAAAAAGCTTTAAAAATATTACAGTTTTCTACATCTTTTTTGCGGGAATTTGGATCTTAAGCAGCAACAAATATAAAAGTGAAAAAAAATGAGACTTTTAAATGTAGATGACGTGTAGGAAGGAAGGATTCAATCTGGGTACCTTCCGTTCCGTACGCATATACTTTACCGATCACGCCAAAACGATCATCTTCGCATGATGTTGGTACTAGTTCATATAGATATTACACCGCCACATACTCCTCTATCAGTGCTTCGGTGATTAGGCGAACGAACATACCATATTTGTGGCAAGCATGTAAGCAGTTGCGTCACGTGTGACGCTTTGGTTGCTTTTGCAGTGGATAGATGACGCCACGACTGCGGCGAGCAAAGATTGCGTGTTCATATCACGGCCAGGGTCACCAATGAAGGAAGGAAGGAAGGTTCGTTCTGGGTATCTTCCGTTCCGAACGAATGCGTACGAATCTATGCTAGTTCATATAGATATCACACCACCACAGATGAAATGAGAGTGGTATTATCATTTTATGACCAAGTATAAACGAAATTATCAAAAATCTTTAAGCTCAAATTTCAAATTAAATGTTATCTTATAATTAATTTGTAATTATATACTCGATAAATATTTTGTTGTCTTTTTCGTACATAATTTATTTCCTATTGAATATTGTTTTCATAAACACTTTTATGTAATGTATTACAGATACGTAAAATTCTTTTATACTAATTTATTGCTAGAGTGCCGCCAAATTTTGAAATTGTTAAAAGTGTATTGGAATAATAATAATAATAAAAAAGATTGAGAATATCACCGTACTATATAGTATAAAGAGTGGTTATCCTTACTGTAGTTCAGTGTTAATGAATGACTGATTCAGTAAAATGAATCGACTTCGTGAATAATGTATGAACATAAATATGTGTTCTGTATTATAAATATTAGTTTGGAAAATTTTGTAGAGTTTAATATGAGAAGAAGTTTTTCATTACCGTTTGCCAAAAACTCTGGATTTCTGTTATCTTCAAGCTTCAGGAAATACGGAAAAACATCTTCGTAGCTCCACCCTTCAGCCCCCTGCGCTGCCCAATTATCATAGTTTTGTCGATTCCCTCTAACGTACAGCATCGCATTCAAGATACTCGAGCCTCCAAAACCTTTGCCACTGGGCCATATCACTTGCTACGGAAAGAAAATACTTCGAATATTAATAATATGGAATACATATATCTCAAGTTGCTGTTATTACGAAACTAGTTAGTGAAAAATTAATCGATTTGCTTAATGAAAAATTAACAAAAAGAGTATAAGAATAGGAAATAGTAATAGTGAAATAATGATATCTTGATGTTGTTTTCGTAAAATATAAGTAAAACTTACGTCGTATGAGCCATATGTTACTCCATTTTAATGATAAATACGGTATGGTTGAACTCATCAGATAATATTTTCTTTTAGGCACACATGCGTTACTATTACATGAAATGAGTTTGAGGGTTTTTACTTGAATATCCAGCCTCGAGCGGCAAAAGCATTCTCGTACCAAGAGTGATATGCCTTTATCCCCTCTGCTTAGGTATCGAATTTTAATTTAACGTACCGTAAAATCCGGCGTATAACGCACACCTATAATTTCAAGTTTTAATTTTTAATTCTTAGATATATTCGCAGTATAACGCGCACCTTTTTTTTACGAAGAAACCTGAATTATACGTATGCAATTATGTTATGTTTTGAAGCGATTTATTCCAGGTACTTTCCTAAGCTTTTCCAAAATTAATATATTTTTAGCCCTACAGCTTTTTAAGTTCGTTAAGAAGGTCATTTCTTTTAAATAAACAGTTTTTCGAAAAATGTAGAAATCTAATTTTTTTTAGTAATCTGATTTTTCTATTTAGTATTTCTTAAGGATATCATTTTTATACCCGGCGTATAACACTCATCTATTTTTGGTGTTAAGAGTGCGCGTTATACGCCGGTTTTTACGGTAGTTTAATTTTAGTTACACTAAAAAAACTCAAATTAGAAAAAAAATAAAAACGTGAGAAAGCTAAGTGTAAGAGCTTTTTAGGAAGAGACCTCTCACTTAGATGAGCAGGGAGAGATATAATATTGATTGTTAGATAATCATTAGAACTAATGCTTCAATTGGCTGTCGAGTTAAATTCAATTACTCTAGGTCGGAGAGGAAGAGAAAGTTAGAGAGGGGAAGAGAGAAAAAGAGAGAAAGATATATATAGAGAGGGGAAAGAGAGGAAGAGAGAGGGAAAGAGATATATAAGAAATATAAAATGGTATATGTTTCACCCCTTTTCCTCCTATATCGTAATGCTAAATAAGTTATCGCTTTACATGTTAACCCTTTCGTGGGCCTTGGGATGAGAGAGATAGATTACTTTTTTTTCCATCTATATATATATATATAATATATATATATATTGTTGCGTTTTCGGGGGTTCGAAATGATTGAAGCCGAAGAGCGGGATCCAAAACAATTTTATTCTTTGCCAAAACAGTCCTCCACAAATTGTAGAACAGTTCGAGAAAGTCACGTACAATCGATGAAAATACTGATAACACAGATGTAATACACTAACAAAAGCAATAGTAAACACTCAGCACAAAAATAATAACTCAATAAAAACAATAACACACCTCACTATGCAATCGTCTCTCTCTTTTTAAAACACGGAGAGGTATCACTTGAAGGAAGTCGTTCAAATGTGCATCTAATTATAGTTTGAACTCACACAACACAACAGTTGGCGACGAAGATGGGATATATTGGAGATTCTTTTGGATAAGGCATTGCCTGAAAAACTGCTCAAGGTAAAGGAAATTTTTCTCTCTCTTTAATCGGAAGGAACCATGGAACAGCAAATTGCAGACTTACTCCGGCAGAATCAAGATTTGATTCGAGCGCTGCAAATTAGAGACGATTCTCATAGTCATAAAGTAACTGTACAATTTGAAAAATTTGATGAAGCAAAATGAAAATTTCGATAGTTTCATTGAAAGATTCGAAACTTACTTAGATGTACAGAATGTACCAATAGCAAATCGAGCTAAGGTACTTTGTTTCGTCTCTTAGTGCAAAATTGTACCAGTTACTAAAGAACTTGCTTGCACCTGACATTCCTTCCGACCAAACGTTAGATAAATTAAAAGATGCACTTAAGAAACATTTGACCCCAAAACCTTTAATTATACCTTCTCGTCACAAATTTTTAAACAGAAAACAGACTGAAGGGGAAGATATTAGTACATACATTGCCGAGCTTCGGGCTCTAGCAATGAATTGTGATTATGATAAAGATATGTTGAATATTATGTTACGCGACGTATTTGTAAGCGGGTTGCGGGATAAAAAAATGATTTTTAAGATGGAATTATTTAAAAAAGGGAAAGAATAATATTAATCTCGAGAAAACGCTAAATATAGCACTGGCTATGGAAAAAGCTTTTAGAAGGGGACAAATGACATGGGCCGAACAATAAAATTCAATGCAAACTTTTTAAAAACACATGGATAAAAAATCAATTTTACAAAAGCCAAGAAAGAAAACATTATATTGTTCACGATGCACAGGTACCAACCATGCAAAAGAGAATTGTAGATTTATTCAAGTAAATGTAATTCTGTGGGAAAAGTGGGCACATTAAACGAGCATGCTTCGCATCTAAGAGCAAATGCGAAATCAGTTAAACAAGTTTGGGTAGCTTCCCTATTAAATGAAGTTGAAGATAGAAATAGAATTCCACTATACGAATTAAAATTCAGGATTATATATTACACGAGGAAGAACCAAAACGACTCAATTATGATAAATTTAAAAATTGAAAACAAAAGTTGTTCTATGGAATTAGATACGGGGAGCGGTTAGTGCTAATGAAGTATTGGAAATTTCAGGAAAATTTCAACAAACAAAATTAAACCTACAAATATAGTTTTTAAAACATATAAAGGAGATCTCAATTATACCATTAGATATGTTACTGTAAGGGTACAATATAAAAATGTTCATGAAGTAAAAGCTTCTTAGGTTAGTTAATTTCCTTTTACGGAAATTTTTAGAAAATTTAGCTACTATTGCTAATCCTCTTAATAATTCTTAACAAAAAAAATGTTAGATTTTTATGGTCGAAGGATTGCCAGGTTGCCTTTGAGCAAATAAAGAAGGAGAATTTGTTCACCTAAAATTTTGGTGCATTATGATCCTAGCCTACCTTTAACTTTAGCTAGTGATGCATCTCCAGTTGGCATTGGTTGTGTTCTGTCACACGTGTATCCAGATGGCTCTGAACGTCCGATCGCGTTCGCATCAAGAACTTTATCTGGGTCCGAGAAAAATACTCCCAAATTGATAAAGAAGCTCTTTCAATAGTTTGGGCAGTAAGAAAGTTTTATCTATATTTGAAAGGTAGAAGATTCACTTTGATAACAGATCACAAACCTTTGATAGCTATTTTTGGTTCAAAAAGAGGTTTACCAGTGTTGGCAGCTACCCGACTTTTACATTATGCGCTCATTTTGCAGTCATTTGAGTTTGATATAATATTCCGTAAAACGATTGAACACGGAAATGCAGACTTTCTTTCTCGTTTACCAAAAACATCCGAAGAGCTTGAAGTTAAAGATGACATCACAATATTTCAGATGTCACAGATTGAAGCATTACCGGTTACTTCTAAGGAGTTACGACAGGAGACGAGTAAAGATATAGAGCTGGGTCCACTCTTAAGAGCCTTAAGGGAAGGTAAAGATTTGCAAGGGAGGGAAGCCCAGTATACCATTGAGGATGGTTGTATTATGTACGGACAAAGGGTCTGTATTCCAAGGAAATTTCGGAAGAACGTTCTGGAAGAATTACATGCTGGACACTTAGGAATAGTAAAAATGAAGGCTATAGCTAGATCGTTCGTCTATTGGAAAAATATAGATAACGATATTGAAGAAGCCGCAAAAAACTGTGTCGATTGTGCTAGATATAAGGCTGATCCTCCAAAATCTAAAGTTCATTACTGGGAATATCCCAGTATGCCCTGGGAACGTATTCATGTAGATTTTGCTGGACCAATTTTTGAACACACGTTTTTCCTGATCGTTGACGCTCATTCCAAATGGTTAGAAGTATACCCTATGAAGGTAACCACAACCAAGAAAACCATCGAATGTCTTCGAGATAGTTTTGCAAGATTCGGATTACCTAGGGTACTTGTCAGCGATAATGGATCTCAGTTTACATCCTATGAATTTCAGCGATTTATGCATAAAAATGGAGTTAGGCACAAAACTAGTGCACCTTTCAAGCCTTCTAGTAATGGACAAGCAGAACGTTATGTTGCTACTTTAAAGCAATCATTAAGAGCTATGCATAAATACGAAGGTACTATACAGCAGAAATTAAGTACATTTTTAATGCAATACCGAAAAGCTCCTAATGTAACTACAACACTTAGTCCAGCCATGTTATTCTTAAAAAGAGACATTAGAACCAGGATAGATTTACTTTTACCTGAATTGAAAACAAAAATTCAGGATAAATTACGAAGAGATAATTTCGAATTCCGAGATAGGAAATTTGATGTTGGAGATCGAGTGGCTGTGAGAGTTTACAGAGCAGCTAATACTAGATGGAAGTTTGGTACCATTGTAAACCAGGATGGCGTACTCCACTACATCATTGATGTTCAAGGAACCCTCGTGAGACGACATGTTGATCAGATCCGTTCAGTGGGGGATAAAGTGCAAGAAAACATCATTCCACTTATGCACCAGAGATTTCCATCATCAGAGGTTCGAGAAAACAACTCTAATATTCAGCATGCAGAAACGGCGGAAGATATTTCTAAGGATCGGAACAAGGAATTGGGTTCATCTTCCGTACACGGAGTGCCATCAACTGATGTTGCGGTTCCAGATCTATCACAGTCTTCAGCTAAAGAGACTGACTCCGAGACGAGGAGTCCACCAGTTCCGAGACAGGCCATTTCCTGTGGCGTTCCGGGAGAATCAGGCGGCCTCCGGAGAGACTTGTTCTCTTTAAGGAGGAGGAGATGGTGGTATATTTAACTGTAACCAGTGATGTGGTATATTTAACTGTAACCAGTTAAAGACTTAACTGTGACTGAGTGGAGGATTGTATATAAATAACACGCAACTATGAAATTGTA